>PVKS010019644.1:0-38063 GCA_004027875.1 Aplodontia rufa
CTACACTAGATACCCATTTAACACATGAGTTCTTCTGGGGGAAACTGCATTAGATGAAACCCATAGTAGCTTATCTATGTGTTAGCATTACCCCTGGTTATCAAAGTTTATACACAATGATTGCTACAGTTTTGACAATGTTTCCTCCTTATCTGTATCCTGTATCGCAATATACTTCTAATAAATGTGGGAAAAAAATAAATAACTGGACTATCTCAATATAACTTTTTCATGGGCAAGATAAATACAGTACAGGAATTAAGACAGACACTAACAGTTGACTCCAATATCTACACCCTTCCTTCTTGTTTTGCTAACAAAATCCCAAGGAGGTAAATCATGATCCAACATGACAACAGTTCCGACTTTCTCAGCCCCTCTTGCAGTCTGCATGGCCAAGTGACCCAGTTGTGGTCCATGACACATAAGGGGACATCTGCTAAAAAAATAAAAAATAAAAAAAAAATAAATTCTTTGTTATATTTGTTTAAAGTATTGTTTTTTATTTGCTTTTTAGTTTTGTTTAACTTGTTTTGGTTCTTGTTTTACTAACAGAAGTTTAAGTGTATATGGTGTACATAGTCATCTTTTTCCTGTGTGATTTCTTCTGTGACATTTATGCTGAGAAATTCTTGTCTGAGCAGAGGCCAGATTTTCTTTTAGAATTTGTTTAGTGTTTGTCTTTTCTTCCTTCCTTCCTCCCTCCCTTCCTCCCTTTCTCTCTCTCTCTCTCTCTCTCTCTCTTTTATCCAAGGGTCAGCAAACTACAGCCTGTGGGACAAATCTGGCCTGCCACTTGTTTTTGTAAATATAGTATTATTGACATATAATCCTATTTATTTATATGTGCTCTTACAGTGGCAGAATTGAGTCATTATGACAGAGACCTGTCATATATACTAATTAACTTAAACTATTTGCTAATTGACCCTTTACAGAAAGGTTAGTAATCCCTGCTTTAGTTGATTTAGAATTTATTTGGGTATATAGTTTACTGAGGTCCTAATTTGATACTCATTTTTCCTAGTCCTATATGTTGAATAACCCATTCCTTATTCATTGGTCTGTGATACCACATTTATGATATTTTATATTCTTTTATCTACTTGGGTTTGCTTGAGTACTATTCTGTGTGTACTCTAAAAGCAAAGTTCTTATCCAGTTGTCAGTTTAATTGCAGTTCAGGAGAAATGAAAATTAATTTGGAAAGAGAGACATAAAATCTACATTTTAATGATAGAAACATACTGTAAAAGTTCCTTAATTAAGTAGTCTTTAATATGCTTAAAGTTGTGCATTTACTAAGGCAGCCTGGATTTGAACCAGAGTTCTATGCTCTTAACTTCGACACACACAGTCCTGCTTGTCAGTATAATGTAAGTGATGTAAATAAAGGCTAAGTCAGGGTAGTGCCTGGAGAAGTATTCAGAAATGAATAAACCCTACAGTAGCCAAAGAGTGAGAAAAAGACAGATGAATAGAAAGCCTGGTCTAGCTTGAGAAACAAGAAGTAGACACTGATAAGAAAAAAATTATTGAACTCTATAAGAGATCAAAGGTTCGCGTGAACCCACTGTCCAGGAGTAACAGAGCATTGAGGAGAAGGTGACATTTGAGCTGGGTGTTGAGGGTAAACACAAATGCCTAGAAGGTTAAGGTGTGGATGTGGAAGGGAGATGTGGCTCCTGAAATGAGGAGAATGTTCTCTGGTGTTTAAGGAAGGCTGAGGAGTTCAGAGCTTGGGATTGGGGTGAGCTGGCTGTTTGTGGAGATGCTCGTATGGATAGAGCAGTCTGTGTTCCACCTTGAAACCCTGCAAGGGTCCCTCAGGGATGTTTTGTCCCTTCTGTCATATTGGAGTAGGGTCAGAATCAGAAAGGGAGAGACTGAGGCTGGGTGCCCAGTGATAAAAAGCTCTGAGACCCCCGACCCCTCACATTCTACCACTGAGGGGATGGAGGAAGAGGGACCAGTGGAAGGTCAGGATACTTTTTGGAACTAGAAGCTACTTGAGAGTTGCATGCTGGAGGTGGATGAGGGAGCAGGGCATGACATTGCCCAGTCCTCTGACCCAGGAAGTGACAGTGCTGTTAATCAGATGTAGACCCAGGAGGGGCAGATCCAAGTGTAGGAGGTGAGAGGAGAGAACTCCCAAGTTACGGTTGGTCTTACTGAGTTTGAATGCCTAAGGTGCCTTCAAGTCAGGGACAGGTCCAGCTTTTGAAAGGCCCTGATGTCTTTCCAAGTTGGAGTCTTTCTTTAAGAAAATAATAGGGGGCTGGAGCCTTGGCTCAGCGGTTTTGGCGCTTGCCTGGCAAGCACGAGGACCCAGGTTCAAACCCCAGCACCACATACACAACTGAGTGTTGGAGCAACTAAGGCCATGTGAAAAACTAAATAAAGTTGTTTCTCTCTTTCTCTGTCTCTCTCACTGTCCCTCTCTCTTAAAAAAAAAAAAAAAGAAAGAAAGAAAAGAAAAGAATAGAAGATTTCAAATGCCAAGTGAGGTATAGGACCTTGGGAAGAGCCCTGCAGAGGAGGATCCTGAAGCTTCCTTTAACCTGCCACTGTCTCATAGCAGATGTCTGAGGCTCCTGGGGCTTTCCTCTGATGTCTCCATGCTGTGTCTTGTGTGATGTCAGGAATGCCCCAGGTTCTTCTTCCTCAACCATGTGTTGTTGTCACCCTGTTTAGACTTTGAGAGCTAGCTCAAGTTATTCCACAGGTGGTGTGGTGTCCTACAAGGCCCATGGCACCTGGGCACACTGATTTTTCTACCAAAAGAGTATCCTCTTCCTAACACATAAGAGAAACCAAAAGGAAGAGCCGCAAAGGCTCATGTGGGATCAGGGCTCTGTTATCGCTGCCTACTCCAGAAAGAGGATGGCAATATACTCTTCCATTTAGACTGTCTGCAGGAATTAGGGGCTCTGTACCTAGGCACTGTAGCACTTTGAGGAGCTGTTTTGTCTAAATCCTCTCAACAGAACAAAACCTTTGAAACCCACTTTGAGTGGTTTCATACTAGCCAAAAATGAAAGGCAGTATGTGTAGATAATTATCCCACTAATACTTAAAACTTTGGGATCCCCTCCCCCATCAGCACCTCATCTTCCTGACAGCCACCACCTACTCTAGGTGCTTACGAACTCCACCTGCCCTCCCTTGTCTTCACTGTCAGAACTTAGCAGTTCTCTGTGTGAATGATCTCATCTAGATGTTAGGATTTTATCTGATTTTATGAAGTCACACTGCAGTATATATAACTAACAGAATGATACCTGCCAAAGGGTGTTTGCATTTTAGAACCGAGTTTGTTAACTAAGGGTGACACTCGAGGTGATTCTGGGAGACTTTGGAGAAGTTTGTCATTCATTTTCAAACTGCAGAATGATTGAAGTCTCTATGCCAGAGAGCCTCTTTGTGTGCCTTTGGATTTTTGTTTTGATTACAGGAGGAAAGTGTTGTTATCTCATTTTTTTCCTTTCTTTTCTGAGTAGAAGACAGTTTTCTGTGTTTGATTTTCTGGAGCAAATTTCAGATGTTTAATTGGGGAAGGCACTGGGCTTTTAGTGGCTTTCCCACTGTGTCCTGTTACCTGCCAACCACTCCTCTACCAAGCTTCACTTCCAAACTCTCAGAAAGATGACTTTGGAAACTTAGCATCTTGCTTTGGAAGGGTTGACTGCTGTACTTCAGAAGTGAAATTACCTGCAAATTGCATTTCTGGGCTTAAAATCCTGGGGTTTTGTAAGAGGTCACTAAGATATTGCTTTTGTATTGAAATCCATGAATTACTAGAGTTCTGGATTCACTGTTCAGACTGAGTGCTCGCTCTGTCTTTAGGACATAACAGGGCAGGAGAAAACTGAGAGGAACGGATTCATTCATACTTATGACTGAAGTTAGTGGGAGCATTTCCTTTGTATGCGTTTTCTTTCAGAGTGCTCAGTCAGACCAGACTGTTTTGTGTTTATAGATCAGCTTTTGGGGTCTTGGTGGTATGGGGCTTTGAAGGCAGATAGAGCCCTGAATGTTTTAGCTGCTCCCCAAAGGTGGGCATCATTGTCTTATTTTTGGTTCCTCTTTTCCACTATCTTGGATAGGATTTTATCCATTCTTCTTTGCCAAATAATAAAGGTAAATTGAAGGTGCCAGAAATAGGATGCAAGAGAGGCAGTGCTGAGTGTCTGTTTCCACTTTTCACCCTCGGTATTCAACCACTTCTTAGACTGGCTGTTGTGTTACAGAAGGATGCAGGCTCCTGTCCAAATCATACTCTCTTGTGACCAGTGTTGTAAAACAAGTGGAAACTCTGACAGTTTGTGCAGATGTGTGTTTATCTGAAGAATTCTGGACACTGTCCAAAGGCAAAGTATGCAGTAATGGTCTTCATTATAAAAACAGTCTCTAGCTTCATCAGAAAATTAAAACCTTATTCATTTTTATAAATTCCAATCAATCTTTCTGTTTAAAAAAAGAAGCATTAAAAAAATAAAGAAACCTTGAGAGTAAGTTTTAGGGCTGTTTACATCGTCTATCTTGCAACCCTGACATGTATGACTTGGCTTGAAGCAGGCAATTAGAGAATTCAGGGAAAGGCCAGCTGATATGGAAATAAGCAAGAGAACTCATCATTTAAGAATTTCTTCTATTAGGAATTGAATTTTAAAAAATAGTTTTAAACTATTTTTGCTTTCCTTATTAAGAAAGAATTGGTTTGTTATCCTTTCCTTTGTCACTTGTGTTCTGTGCACATGCGTGTGTGTTTGTTTGTGTTCATAAGCTGCACCTGAGACACATGTTCTAGGCTATCCACCCACTCTCTGAGCTTGTGAACAAGATCAATTAATTGAAAAGACTGTGGAAGAAGCTTAAGGAATTGCCACAATAGGTATTTATTTCCAAAATGTGTATTGCCTTAGCTTTCTGTGCCTATGGCTCTTTGAATTTGGGTTGGGTCTTTTTATCAAGTAAAAGGGGATGTTGATACATCTCTTTGATTTCCTGTCCACCCTGTTATCTGTGGTCAAATGATTTATGCAGCAAAACTGATTCTAAGCTTGCTTCCTTTTTCTCCTATCCAAGGGACAGGATGGCTATGTTCCTCTACCACCCATTCACTGGATATTGGGATCATAAATTAATTCTGATAATAGCCCAAAGTGAATCATCATTAGAAGATGAATCTGGTTGCTCGGATTCATAAGCAAATCTTGATGGCATTGGATTGTCCACCACGATGGACAGCTTGCGCTGTAATGGAGAGTAACTTTGTGTGCCTTGAGTTTAAGCAGTTGGGTTATCAGGAAATATGTGATGCCTCCTCCCACCTATTTTAGTATTGGAGATTGAACCCAGGGGTGGTCTGCCACTGAGCTACATCCCCAACCCATTTATTTTATTTTATTTTATTTTATTTTATTTTATTGAGACAGGGACTTGGTAAGTTGCCTAGGCTGACTTTGAGGCTAACCTCGACTTTGTGATCCTCCTGCCTCAGCCTCCTGAGTTGCTAGGATTGCAGGCATGTACCACTGTGCCTGACTGTGACATACCTTTTGAGAGCATTGTTATAGTGCTGGGATAGCAAGTACATAAAGTGACTTGGTTGGATGGGGAGGTAGGGAGGTTGGTCTGGGAGGAGGAGGAGATACTAACCAAAACCATGCTTCGTATTACCACAAGTCTTCCTCCTTAACGTATTTACCAAGTCTCTTGGGTTGGAAACTCTTTAAGAGTTTTGGCAGCTTACCTTGGGACTCTGCCTGCATGATTCAGATGGAAACCAAAGCCAGGAATGTTTTAAGAGCACTCGAGGTTAAAACAACCTTTAAGTGTTCATCATGTAGTTGGTGACAGGCATTTTCCCTTTGTCTGCCTCAGTTGATACCCAGAGGGCAGGTAAAATTAGAACCACAAAGGCAGGGTGGTTCCTACCTTCAGGGGGCTTGCATTTCATTTAATGAGATGAGACATGCATGTGCAGGGGTGTGTTGCCCAGGCCTTGTTGCACCGGCTGGTTTTTCTCTGATAGTAACCACCAGTCACCATTACGCTTACCCAAAGGCTTCACTGTCTGTCCATGTCCCACATGAGCTGTTCTGATCCATGACTTACTCACAGAGGTCCACTGATGCAGAGGAAAAGCTGAGGAGACTGTCTAGCAGTGCACTGTGGTGTCACTTTTGCCACTGTCCTGCTCATGTTTCTGGGGTTTGTAGCACATCTTGGAAAAGCCAAATGGCTTCTGCCTCAGATCCTGGGACTTCTCAGGGGTTCCTTTCATTGGTCAAGGGTGTGGCTAGGCTAATACTCTTTAGCTAATACATTTTGGCAAAGCAAACCCCTCCGTAACTACGAGGCTGGAAAGCAACATGCTTCTGAAATGTTCTTCTATGATTCACACATGGAAGTGTTTTCTATTATATAACAGAAATGTACAAAATCAGGGGGTGACCAGAGTATTCCTGACCACCCAGAACTTGACTGTTTTGTCCTAATGAGCTGTGAGTCCTCAGTGCAGAGAGGAGAAAAGAATTCCCACCCAGAGAGAACAAGATCCCTGGCAGATCCCTGGGAAATAGTGTGATGTGGATGTGGTGAGGGAGAGAAGTGTAGAGAATGCTGAACGCTGTCAGCCAAGTGGGTGGTTTTGCAGACAAACCTTATTTCACATCATTACTGATATGCTTTGATTTTGAATGTGGCAAGTAGCAATCTAGCGGTCAACCAGAAGATGTATTATCACAGCCCTAAAGACGTCTTCTCTACAGAGATTTTTAGGCAAAGCAACTCTGAGGTGGTCAAATAAAAGGCTTTATTTAGAAATTTGAGCCAAGTGAGCGGGTTCTTTCTTTCCCTCAGTTTTTCATATTGTTGATGTTTGGGCTGAGAGGCAAGGAACCATGCCTGAATCACAAGTAGAAATGTGATTCTCTGTGTTCCCTGAAGTTCCTCAGCTGGTCCCTTGTGCGCATAGGCAGATCCCCTGTGAAGTGGTGTGTTCTAGAAGTGCCTTGTGCTGTCTGTTGCGCACATCGACTGCACATTTAGGGAGGCCTTTTTTTCCTGTTTAAGGGTTGTGGAAGGGAGGCACATATCTTGCTTGCTTTCTGTTGAGATAGTGAGACAACATGCACGGATTGGGCCTTGCACGTTGGAGTTTCTTTGGATTTCAGAAGACCCACTTTTTTGTCAAAGCTATGCTATGTGCCTTGTCACTGGCACAGCAGTTTAATTCCAAGCCATTATTGTAATAAAACATAAGCAAGACAAAGGAGGATAAAGGATTAGATTATCTCCTCTAGGTCAGGCTTTTTATTTTGAAGTCAATTATTAGGGAATATTGATAATGCTTTGTTTTGCTTTTGTTTTTGTACTAGGGAGTGAACCCAGGACTTTGTGCATGCTAGACTGTGCCACTGAAATACATCCCCCAGCCCAGGATGTATGGGTAAAGCAAGCAACTATAAGGCACAGTGAAGTTGGAGTCTGAAGTTAATTGTATAGGAAGAATTAAATAGTTGTATAACATAGTATTGATCTTAGCTTAAGATGACTTTAAAAGCTGTAGCATAAGTTAGTAATTCATCCTATAAGTACTCAGAATCTGGTAAAAGATATTGACCCCTGTCATCATTGTGTTCTGAATTGTACCATGGACACAGCGTGAATAAGGAAGGATTGTAATAAATTGCCAGTGGCTTGTGGGTTACTGAGGTCTCCATCATTGGCCAGCATCCTCTTCGTAAGTGATGTCATTCGTTTTCATTGTTTTAACCATTGCCTGCCAGTATGTGGTCTTCTATATTGCATCTGAAGCCCTATATCTTGTCCCAATTCATGGGTGGCCTTATGTAATTTTCTGCGTAGAGTCTTTTAATGCATTTTCATTTAGTTTAGGGTGAAACACAAAATCCTAATTGCCTGTCACAACAACTCATATGATCTGTACCCTGCGTAGCCTACCAGGATCATTGTGTGCTCTTCTCCTCTGAACCACTGCATTGAAATGTTGTGGACCACCTTTCAGCTCCTCAGAGAGGGGAAACTGTCTTCTCTCAGGACCTTTGCATGTTCTGTGCCCACACCCTTCAGCCTGCACTAGCTTAGTCATTCTTTATTCTATTTTTTTCCCTTTCTTCTAGCCACACTTGTATGTTCCTCTAAGAAGGCTCATACGGCTTCAGACTAATTAAGCATCTTCTGCTTTTCTTTCATTGCACTTATCACAATTGTAAATAAATTAGTAATTATGTTGTTGGCTGCTTATTGATTGCCTGCATTGTGCTCTCTGGACATGCTCCTGTAGAAACCTTGGACAGTCAACTTATCTCCCAGCACTCTTTTCAACAGCCCACTTGCTGGTACTCATGATTGTCCTCCTTAGTAGTGTTACTTCAGACAATAAGCACCCCAACATAAGCCTTACATGAGTGAAATAAATTAATAGAATGCTCACAAACAAGGTGTTTTGTTGCTGTCATGACATGACTTGGAACAAGTAGACCCCAAGAGTTGAGAGCCATTGTCCTTCTAGCTGTCACTCAATTTACATCTTAGTGATTTCTTCCCCCAGGTGTACCTTTGTTTGGACTACCTGGGTCATTTACACAATCTCCTTTTTGTGAAATGGTAATGACTCCTCCTCATTAACTTCTTATATGTTTTCACTTGTTTACAACTTAAAGTGAAAAGAAATGAAAATCTCAATGTTTAATATTGTTGGACTTTTAGAATGTACTATTTCAGTACATATACATATATATGTATATATATGTATATATATTAAGAGAGAGGGAAAGTGTGTGAGAAAGAGAGAGGGAGAGAGAGAGAAGGAGAGAATCAATTTTATTTAGTTTTTCATGTGGCTTTCGTTGCTTTGGGACTTTGTTGTGTACGTGGTGCTGGGTTCAAACTAGCATACTCACGCATGCCGGGCAAGCACCATAACTGCTGAGCCAAAAATATATTTTTGACACAAAAATTAGTAACCATATATAGAACCTAGATTTTTGCTAAACATGTTACTAGATTTTTTTTTCTCCAGAAGTCATATGAAAGAATGTGTGGGGGGCTAGAGTGGTGGCTCAGCGGTTTTGGCGCTTGCCTGGCAAGCACGAGGACCCGGGTTCAAACCCCAGCACCATGTACACAACTAAGTGTTGGAGCAACTAAGGCCATGTGAAAACTAAATGAAGTTGTTTCTCTCTTTCTCTGTCTCTCTCACTGTCCCTCTCTCTTAAAAAAAAAAAAAAAAAGAATGTGTGGGACTGTAAATTAGTATATCCACCATGGAAATCAGTATGGAGGTTCCTCAAAAGACTAGGCATGGAACCACCATATGACCCTGCTCTACCACTCCTGTATTTATCCTAGAGAATGAAAGTTGTCATCCTTCAGAGATACATGTATATCCATGTTTATAGCTGCACAATTCACAATAGCCTAACTATGGAATCAGCCTAGGTGTCTACAAACAGATGAATCAATAAAGAAAATGTGATGCGTGTGTGCGCACATGTGCACACACATATGCACACACACTGGAGTTTTTTATTCAGTCATAAAGAAAAATGAAATTATGCTATTTGTTGGCAAGTGGATGGAATTGAGACCATTATGTTAAGCAAAATAAGCCAAACTCGCAAGGTCAAGGATGATATGTTTTCTCTCATGTGGAAAATATAGAGGAAAAATGAAAAGAGAGGTGGGGGGATGAGGATCTCATGAAACTCAAAGGGAGATCAATAGAGGAAAGGAACTAGGGAGTGGGAGTGGGGAGGAAAGGGGACATGCTGGGGAGGGATGCTGACCACATTATATTGTTATATTGTGTGTATGTATGAATATATAACAATAAGTCCCATCATTATATGCAACTGCAACGCACCAATAAAAATATGCGAGAGTAAGGGAAAAAAAGAATGGAAAGAAATGGGAAGAGAAACTACCACTTTATACAGATGAAAGGGCATTAGCACAATTTAGAGGAAGGAAGACAATTGATATAATATGTACATTAGCATATATGATCATATATGAAGGACATGATTATCTATAATAATAGGATGAATATATTGAACTCTCTAGACACCTGTTCCTTTGTGACTATCTTGTGCATTCCCTGGTGTTTGGCAGTATTTAGTGACTTCTGCTCATTAGGTGACAATAGCAGTCCCCACTTCCACAAGTCATGACAACCAAAACTTGTCTCCCATTAGTGCCAGCTGTCCCCTGGAGGAAAGTAAAATCAGCCCTAGTTGAGAACCACTGGATGAGACTAATGGTTCAGGCTAAGCCTGCACAAGGGTCAGTACTCAAAATAAGGCCAAAGTAGGCAAACCTGGAGCCCTTCTACATCAGTGTGTCCATCCCAGGTTTGCTGGGCCTTATGCCAACAGCTCCCACTAGCAGCAGGCACTCTGTGCTGGATATTTTGAAGTAAAGTCTACTTAGTTTTTTTTTTTAAGCACCAATTTAATTCTTATTCTTTAAGATCTAACTTAGCACCAATACAATTTTTATATGTTAAGATCAAACTTTGCAAGGAGCTCTTCCTTTGGTGACCCATTTGCTTCTGTGGACATTTGATGCCTTCCTCCTAGAATCCAAAACATTGGTGCTTAGATCATAACACTGCTCTTTTTGGTCTGTGCGGAAATGAGAAAAACAAGAAATTGTAGTGAGTTCTCAAAAATTTTATTTAATTTAAAAGCTTTTAAAAATTCTGCTTCCCACTTCTAGTTTTAAGAGTGTGTGTGTGTGTGTGTTTTAATAACCTTTCTTGATGAAACAGTGTTAGTTGATGGTTAATGTTAAAGCTTGGTTTTGTCTGATTGGGTTCTGTATTTTGCTATTGTTTGTGGCAAAATTAATATTAGAAACCTGCGACAGGGGGTTGGGGATTTAGCTCAGTGGCAGAGCGCTTGCCTAGCATGCACAAGTCCCCGAGTTCAGTCCTCAGCCCTGAAAAAAAAAAAAAAAAAAAAGAAGCCTGCAACAAAGCCCTGGTACCATTAAACTGATAATATACAGGAAACTTCTTGAAAACTTAAAAAGTTGCACATGAACATAGGGTATCAAAATGTATCTCACGTTATAACTATAGTTTTAAAAGTAGTGTCATAATTTTTTTTCTTGATGTAGTAAAACCCATTTTGCCTTAATTTTTTCCAATGTAAGCAAATTCTAAATATTATTCATATAGTTCTAACTACACTAAGAGAAAACATTTATTAAACTTTACACAACAGACTTTTAATATTTTTTTTCTAACTGATCACAAAGAGACTTATTAGATTTCTGTATAGAGCAGGTCTAATTTAGCACCTTGTTTAGCAGTCCCTTCTCACCATGTAGTTGTAATGTTGCCTGTATGTGCAAACACTTGTGAAGGGGTAGGAATTTGGACTAGTCATAAATTAAGCTGTGATTTGTAGACTGTTGTCACAGTAAACTGAGGGGTTATCTATTCCACTGCCATATTTCAGAGGTGCTTCGAGAACGCTGAGATCTGGCTTTTCATTCATGCTGTTTTGTCTTGGTCTGTCCTGAGTAGTGGGAAAGAAGACACTCCGAAATGGTCTACTAAAAAAAGGTCACTGAACCCAGCCACCTGCCTTTTCTCATCATGGTTTCTTCATGCTGGTTGCTTCTCTCCAAGATAATTGGCCATTTGTATCTTATCAAGTTTGAGTAATTGTGGTTAAAATAGTAGATACTCTTTGCATGTAAAGTATATACCTCTTGCTACAAACAGTTTTTTAAAAAAAAGTTCATATGTAATCCCCCAAGGGCTTCTGTGAAGTAGAAAGCAAGTGTTACTTTGCTGAGGACATAGGCACAGTGGTCATATAGTAGATGGATTGTTTCTCAGGGTGCACAGGGATAATAATGTTGGTAGGGGTGGTTGATTCAAGAATTATAATTTTGCAGTCTCATCCTTGGTCCACAAAGGTTGAGTTACCCTATACCATTTTCACCATAACTTTGCAGGTAATTGAAAGATTGATATTTCTAGTTACTTTGGCATCCTTATTTTTATTACTACATATGCTGTGGAAGGAAGGCTCTGTCTGCTCTGAAGTTCTCAGTAAGGCGGCAAAACCCAGACTTCTGACCATAGAATACAGCTCTTTTCATTTTGACTTCATCTGCCTTTCGGACTTTCTCCCCACTTCTACTCCTTTCCCATGCTTGGTTGTGCTCCTTCATACAAAGTCGTGCTGTACCCCAAGCATGCCATGTTCTTCTAACGCTCCAGGCCTTTCTGTACAGGTAGGTCCCTTTCCCTTAAGTGCCTTTTATTATTTTCTTTGCTTGACAAAATCTTGCTTATTTTTTAAGGCTTTGCCTTTCAAGCATGCTCCAGCACACTTAAAGGACCAGCAGCATCAGCACCCTGGGAGCTTATTAGATAGAACTTGGATTCTCAGTTGCATTCCATACCTGTGAATCAGATGAACTGAGTGGCATGGAGGGGAGGCCAATGGTTCAGAGGAGGGACTTGGGGAGATTTGGGTGCCTTTAGGGACCAACACTCCTATGTAGACCTCCTTAGCTATATTGCCCTACACAAGATTAGAAGAGGGCTCAGCAGTCTGTTTTAACAAACTCAGTCAGTGATTCCTACATGATGGAAGTGGGAAACACCACTTCTAGATACCATTCAGAAGGCCTCTCATCTCCGTGAATCCTGCCAATTCTTGAACAGGTGTCCTTCCTGTTGTGGCATTTCCCCCCTCATGATGTAGCAATTAGGCAAGGCAGGCTAACTGCTATAACCACATTGCAGTAACTTTACACTGTAAATGTTTTTCTCACTAGTGTAAGATCCCTTTCAGGGTACCTTGGGTGCCCTTCCTTGTGATGATTTCTAGCTGCTCCATTGCTAGGGCCTCCATGGAGGCCTTTCTGGGTTCCCTGCATCCAGGCCCTGCAGGCAGAGGGAGGGAGAGCAAGGATGACTGAGCAGCATGTTTTATGCATGCATCTATACTTTGGTATCCTGTTCTTTTAACATTCCCTTTGGCCAGAGCCAAATAATATAATTTTAACCTAACTGCCAAGGAAATTAGAAAATGTGCTTTTTCTTTTTGCCTAGGAAAAAGTAACAGAATAAAATATTAAATTTTATAGGATAGTACTACACTACTATCCTATAAAATTTAATATTTTTGCTTATGTAATTCTACATGTATTTATATTTACATGTATAATTTTGTATTTCCTAGTAGCTGCATTTAAAACATGAACAGATGAAGTAGATTTTAATAATGTATTTTGTTAAACCTAGTAAAATCAAAATGCTATTCAACTTGTAATTAATAAGACATTTTACATTAAGTAGCTCCACGTGGCTAGTAGTTATCATATTGAACACTGAAGGTCCAGCCAATCTTGCCACAGTTGGCAATTGAAGTTGCTTGTTTGTGCTCCTGTTAGACTAACTTTAGTCACCTTGTCCACCACCAAGTTATGTGTTCCTGTCCCCTATGTCTCTTAGAGCACAGTGCTGTATGGTTAAGAAATGCTGAATGAGCATCAAGGGATTTAAAACATAAGTGAATTAATGAGTTAATGCAGGAGAGCATTAATTTTAGTTCTTTTGACTACTTTGGTGAAAATTCCTAAGGATTCTCTTTTGTGATAAGTATTGGGTTGCTTAGGGTATGGCAAAATCATTGTCACAGTGGAAGAAAATAGGTAGCCAAATTAACTGCGACTAATGCATGTTGTTGAATTGTAAATTTTGGAAAAGAGCTTGATCAGATGGTTTGGTGTCTTCATTTTGTGGATATGTTTCACTGAGATAAGTGGTGATTTGGGGTGGTTTACTAGTTTTGGGGGGACTGAATTGGCCAACATTTTTGGTTCCTTTACTATGTTGTAATAAATCTAGAGTGCCCCCCGGTTCACATTAATGGCCTATGGTAGTGTATGTTGCAGTTATTTCAAAATGAAGTGTTGGGGAAAATGTTGTTTAATAGTATTTAATTTTAAAATGCTGCCACAAAGAAAACTAAATTTTTTTTTCTTTTTTATTGTTGTGTCTTTGAGTGTTATGTCAGGGAACAGAAAAGTTCATGAAAGTTAATATTGATAAATGTGTAGCTTGAGTAACAGATTCTGTTGGAAAGGAAAATAACAGCATCAAGCCTGTAACATTGAATGGAGCATTTTTTTTTTCATTACAGAACTAATTTCAGTGAATTAGGGAGGATGCATATGGAGGATGTGACTTTGGCATTTTATTCCTTTTATGCTGGGGAGAAAGGAAATCCTTAGAAATGTACTTTACTTTTGTCCAGATTGCTTCATTGCTGTTAGTCAGCATTGGTTGTAAATTTGAACTTTAACAAAAGTTTGTAACTCTGCCTTGCTTTCAAGAAAGGCGTTTGTGATGCGATTGAGAACAACCAAATGCTACGTTTGGTTTTGCTGTAGACCCTCTTCAGGAAAGTATACTGCTAAGGTGTTTCCATTAAAAATATGTGAAGAATGTGTGAAGTTTGTACTGTTCTGTAGGTCCTTTCTTATAAGTTGAAAATGAAAAGCATTTTATCTTGGGAGTGGGAAGAATAATGGGGGAGGTGGAGGCTGGAGTGGAGGCTCAGCGGTTACTGGGCTTGCCTGGCATGTGTAAGGATGCGAGTTCGAACCCCAGCACCACATACGCAACAAACTGTTGGAGCAATGAAAACCGCCTGAAAAAACTAAATAAAATTGATTCTTTCTTTCTTTCTTTCTTTCTTTCTTTTTTTTTAAAAGTGGGGAGTGGGGAGGTGAAGGACTGGTGATTCTTGTAGAAGAATCCTCCACAGAGTTCTTTTATCCAAAGGGGTTCACTGAATAGAAAATGATCAATTATGAGTGAGTAGAAATCTTCTATGGCATTTATTTTATTTTATTGATTTTTAAAGGAAGAGGGACAGTGAGAGAGATGAGAAAGAGAGAATCAACTTCATTTAGCTTTTTTATGTGGCTTTTGTTGCTTGGATGCTTGGTTGTGTACATGGTGCTGGGGTTTGAACCTGGGAATTTGTGCATGCCAGGTAAGCGCTGTAACTGCTGAGCCACTACTCCAGCCCCCTTCTGTGGCATTTAAATAAGAAGGCTAAGGTGTATGATCCATCCTAGGGAGGATAGTAAATTTTGGCTTTAATCTCCACCCAGTCTGCCCACTTTCAGCCGGTTGCCATTATTTATATCATACCTGTATAGAGGTATTGCTGGGAACCTACCCATGTTTCCTTGTAGCAGATCTGTGTTGTGGGTGTTTGCTTTTCCTGAACCATAAGTTAAGATTAGTGATTCTGAAACATAGAGTAGTAAAAGCCTGCGGTATAGGTATTACTAGCATGTCCCTGGAAGAGGTCCAAGGAGTTTGGGGCTGGGGTTCAACCCAGGAAAAGTGGTATCCTTAGCATAGGTGATGGAAAAGATTTTTAGCATGTGCCAGTCACAAACACGAAGATTGATTTAAGAAGGCAGGTACACATTTAAGAGAGGATGTGGGCTGCCTCTAAAGAGAGATGCCTGCTGGGATTAAAGCAAGGGATACGTATTTAAGCGAGAATGCTGACCATCCTGAGTGAGAGATGTGCTTTTGGGGTTCCAGGCTCCTTTTTAAAATTTTTTTTTATTAAGGAATTGAGTTATTGTACAATCATAATTGCATATAAGGTAACTGAGATATGCATATATTTTTAAACCAGAATTAATCCTAGGTCTTTCCCTATTCTCTCTCCCTCTCTTCTCCCCCACCTGCCCCCTTTCCCCCTACATATCTATGATTGCCCCAGATTTTGTGTGGCTATGTCTTTGCTGGGTCTAATACATGAGGTTGACTACCTTTCACACAGGTTTAGGTTTAGTTCCAACCTCCACAGATGAGTGAAAACATTCGACCCTTAACTCTCTGGGTTTGGCTAACTTTGCTCAGCATGATTTCTTCCATCTCCATCCATTTACCTTCAAAGGCTGTAATTTCATTGTTTCTCATTGCTGAGTAGAATTCCATGGTACGTATATGTATGTGTGTGTATGTGTGTGTGTGTATGTATGTGTGTATGCATGCATGTATATGTGTATATATATAGACACATACATATATATCACAGGTTTTGAATCCATTCATCTAGTAAAGGGCATCTGGGTTGGTTCCATAATTTAGCTATTGTAAATTGAGCAGCTATGAACACAGATTTTGCTGTGTCACTGATTCTAACTCCAAGCTCCTTTTTTAAAGGAAACTTGGTGAGGGATGGGTATAGGAAGGTATATGGAAATAATATCAGTCTGATGATCACAGGAAAGTTTATGGTAGTCAGGTCATTCTCAGATTCCTTAGGCTGATGTGGTCTCAGTTGTCTGACCAATAGATAATTCTGGAACGTCCCTTGAATGATAAGTTTCTTAAAATATTGCATCTTTGTTTAATCTATTTATTGGTGGGCTAATTAGCAGTGCACAAAGGTAATTTTCATAAGAGGGTAAAATGGCAGTAATTTCAAGATTTCAAAATTAAGATCCTAGGAACTTGGGAGTGAGAGTCCTGGAAAGGGATGTGGAGCTTTAAATTATAACTATATTTCCTTGTCCTTCTTTTGTCTCCTTTCTACTTATTTTTAAATTTCTTTTCTTCTACCTTGTGGGGAGCTGTGAAAAATAGGCCTCAGCTGAAGATTCCACTTCTGAAGGTCCTTGTAGGATCTTAGACTCTTGTATCATTGTTATTATTTTAAATGTCTTGAAATGACTTGCTGCTCAGCTGGGCTTGATAGCCCCTGTAGGACAGGGTCTTGCCTGACTTCATTTCAGCTTGAATATGCAGCAGGAAGACATTCCTCA
Source organism: Aplodontia rufa (assembly GCA_004027875.1). Classification (NCBI taxonomy): domain Eukaryota; kingdom Metazoa; phylum Chordata; class Mammalia; order Rodentia; family Aplodontiidae; genus Aplodontia; species Aplodontia rufa. The sequence goes on from PVKS010019644.1 coordinate 16,858, forward strand.
GGACTGAGCTTTCCAGGGGCCTTGTGAAGAGAAGCCTTCAAGCAGAATCTGAGATGTGAGCAGGCCCCTGACAGATTCAGTTCAGGAGAGGTAGGGGAACATTCCAGATTGACAGCATTTCTGGAAACAGGAAAGATGGGGCTTCAGGAGGCAAGACAGGCAATGTTCTTGGTGCAGGGCTTCAGGGCAGGGAGTGGTGTGGAGGGAAGGGGAGACTGCCCACATTCTAACTACCTCACCCCTCAGGGTGGTGGGTGAAGGGTTGACCCTGCCAGTAAAGCATGAGCAGTTGGGTACTTGGCATGACTGCCCTGCCCAGGGATCTGGACCTCAGCTGTGCTGTTTTGCTCTTCTTTTCTTCTTTACGGAAGTGAACCAGTGAGAAAGGTCTCTGCCCTTCTCCACATGTCTGCTTTCTCTTACCACATTCCCCTCTTCAGCCATTAGGAAGTTCACCTGTCTGGAGCAAAAAATAAAAAGGTTTCAATAGAGTGGGGTTGGGTTGTTTGCCCAGATTGTCGCAGAGGTATTGCATCCCATTCTAAGGGAGAAGCTCTTATGCTGAGCTTGAGTTTTAAGTCTTTCAAGTTGTGAGTACTATCTGAAGGTCTAGTTACTTGTAGCTTTAGAAGTCGGTTTTTTTTTTCTTCTTTGTGGTCAAGGAAAGTAAAAATTACCTGTCAATAATTTGTTTAAAATGTTTTTGTCATGTAAGAACTCTGGACTGATTTAACTAGTTCTTTACCTTCTGTACCTCAGAATTCTTATTTGTAAAATAAAAGTTCTGTTTTGGGGTCCTTGGAGAAATGGATTGTTTGCCTCTGAGTCTAACAGAGTAAGAGTTAAGCCCTGCTAGGACTTGAGGCAAAGGGAAAATAGACGGTTACACCTCTCCTGCTTTATCTCAAGTTCATTTGTTCCTCATGGCTCTTTTGGGTGCTAATTTTGATTTTTTTGCTTAAAGATCTTTAAAGTATTATTATTTTGACAACTGGATTTTTTTAAAGTAAATTTTGTTCCATGAGTTCCTTGCTCACCCACCTCTTGTCCCAGCCCTGGTGGAAGCACCCTGTAAGCATTAGCCACTTTTGTGCATTATTTAAAAAATTTCCCAAGTGGTGTATATGGCTTTGAAATTTAAAAAAAAGTATTTACTTTGAAATATTTCATGCTTATTAAGGAAAGTTTTAAAAATACAGGTAAGTAGAAAGGAAAATAAATCATTTGCTCCATATTTCAATCATTATTAATATTAAATTTCAGTTTTTTATCCTGTTATCTTCTAATATCTTCAGGCCTTAGAAAACTTGCCAATATTCTTTGTGGCTCCCTTAAGGTGAAGTATGCTCAGAAGGGAGATAAGATTATATTTGATATAAAACTTAAAATATTCTGCTCTGTTTTTCTGCCAGGTTTAAGATTGATTCTGAAGCATAGCTCCAAAGCATAGAACTGTGTGAACTTAGGGTAAGCCATTTAATTTATAAAAGTACCAGTTTTTGTAAACAGTAAAACCTAGTATTATATTGCAAGGGTTAAGGTGAATTAAATTGAATAAGAATATGTGTCAAATGCGTGGGGCTTGTAAATGTTTTCTTTGCCCATCTCTGCCATGGTTATAGTACAAAAAAAAAAGTATTGGTTGACTTCCCACTTTAGGTCTTGGCAGAACATAAATGAAAGGATTTGTTTGGAGAGTTCCTAAATGCCTTATGTAACAGTAGAAGCCCCGTTTATTTTGTATTTAACTTGGTACTTTTCAAATAACAGAAGGGCTTTAAGGCTTGGCCCGCTTTTGTGGAAGGGCCAGGGAAATATTTGTAATTCACTGATTTTATAGAGTTTGATTAATCACCCATCTTTTTATAACCATACTTAACTTTAACTGCTCCCTCTGGCCCCTGTGCTTTGTTTGAGAGGGAGAAAGATGAAGCCCATTCTGTTGAATACATTCATTTAAAAAAAATTATTTCAATTGACAGATAATGATTATATATATTTATAGGGTACAATGTAATGTTTTGATACATATTTATATTATGGAATGACTCAATAAAACTAATTGACATCTTCATCACCTTGTATTTCTATCAGCTTTTTTTATGGCAAGAAAACATTTAAAAATCTAATCTTTAAGGAATTTTGAAATTATTTAGAAATGTAATAGAAGTAACTTAAGTCCATTAACAGCTTTAGTAAAGGACTACAGTTCATTGCAGCTCCACCACCACCACTACCACTGTCATCATCATTGGTATCCAGGTTATATGTTGTATGTTTTGGTTTGGCAGCTAAGAGAAGAGAAGGGTTTTTGTTGTTGTTGTTGTTGTTTGTTTGTTTGTTTAAGGGAGGGAGGGAGAGAGAGAGAATCAGTTTTATTTAGTGTTTCATCTGGCCTCTGTTTCTCCCACACTTAGTTGTGTGTATATGGTGCTAGGGTTTGAACCCAGGTCCTCATGCATGCCAGGCAAGCAGTCCAACCACTCAGCCACCACTCCGCCACCACTCCAGCCACTGCTCCAGCACAGAAGGGAAGCTTTGATGACCTCTGTTTGACATTCACCTTCCCCATCTACTGTGTTTGTATTTTCAACTCTGGTTACCTTTATCTGTGGCTTATCAGTGAAGAAGTTTATTTCATTTATTTACCTATTTTTACAGGCCCTCGGAGACAGGGGAGTATGACTTCTCAGGAGGTGTTGCCTGGGAGTAACAGCATGTGAGCCCCCTTTAAACTGTTTCCTGTTCCTGGGCAGCCTCTCATATTGACATAGGAAATCGGTTACAATGAATGTGGAGGAAATGGCAGGCCGTCATTTAGGCAGCAGGACAAGAAGGGATGCCTCATTTTCAATGCTGCTGGTATTTTCTTATGGAAGGGAGATTGCCAGCTGCTTTTTGAATGAGGGGACTTCCCAATTATTGTTAGAGAACTGGTATTACTGCACATGATCATTGTCTTTTAAGTGCAAGCTAAATTGAGCCAGAGTTAAAGGAAATGCTACAGTTCCTTACACAAAGTTTCCACGTGGTGGACTTTCCCCTTTAGTCATCCCCCTTTTCCTTTGTGCAGAAGTAGGTGCCCAGGGTTCATCTGGAGGCCTTTCCTCTCTGCTCCTCCTGTGCAATAGCTGATTGTTGTGACCTGGGCCTCCTGGGAGCAATCAGAGCCGTGTGACCCCTGTCAGCTTATTCCAGTCCTGTCACTTATAAATCAATGTGCCATCTCTGCCCCTGGAACCCCTGATACAACTTGTCTTAGGTAAATTTAACAGATACAAATAGACATTTTACAAAATCATCAAACTTAAAAGGTGGTAATTTGTGTTTTTCCTCAGAGTACTTTGGGAGGTGGACATGGGAAGAAGTGAATGAATGAAAATTAATGTGTTTTCCATTTACATGTGAGTGATGCATACATATAGGAAGAAAATGTTGAATTTTTTTAAGGTTTTTATTTTTTTTCACCAAGAATACATCCTATAATTCTTAACCTCAATATTTGTGATATAGTAAATAAAGTTAGAAAATGTGAGCTAATGTGAACTCCTGTGAGGTCTGGATCTGAGATAAGTCATACCAAGATGAGGCAGCTTCATCATTTATTTCAAAAGTAAACATTTAGGCATTGGCTACTGCATATACAGTACTGTGTCTGGCACTAAAGGACAAATCTTCCTGCTCTTCTTCCAGTGCTTAAAGCAGCTAAGAGGTGGCAGATAACTGTACGCTTGGTTGAGGCTGGGTTTCAGTAACTGGTACTGGGAACTTAGCTTCTGGAGAAAAGTTCCAGGCATATAATGTTTTCTGTGGTTTTGTAGAACTCCACCTCTAAAATAAGTGATTGACTCTGCTGGCTGAATTAGTGTTATCATGATGGAAGTAAATCAGTAGTTTACAGAAAAACTCTCAGTGTCCAAAGTTAAAGAGTGCTATTTCCAGGGGCAGAGGATTTAGCCCAGTGGTAGAGGGCTTGCCTAGCGTGCATGAGGCCCTAGGTTCAATCCCCAGCATTACAAAGAAAAAGAAAAAAGGAGAAAAAGAGTTCTATTATTTTCAGACCTAGAGGATCTTGAGCCTTCAGTAAATCCATTTGACCAATGATTTTATTTTTGAAACGCTACCTTGCTTGAGGACTTGGGGATAGGACATTGAACATAATGGGCAAGAGTCCCTGCCTTCACAGAGCTTCTTTTTCAGAGGTGTTAAGCTAATAAGATAAATAGAATACAGAATGCCATATGGTGACTGAGGCTACGTGAAAACAGCGCAGGGAAAGCTGGCAGAGTGGTACAGGTTGGGGCTGTTTTTATTGAGAAGCCTCTTGAACATTCTGTAGCTGCAGGCAAAGCCTTGTCCACTCAGTGGGACACATCCATTATCAACCTGGCTTTCCCCATCTTAGTTTCCTCATCTGGAAACAAAGGCTTCTTCAGGGACTATCGCCCACAGTGCCCCACGTCTCAGCACTGTGGGCTTATCTAAGAGCTGAGTAAAGGCAGGCCAGCCGATCTCTCCTATAGCCCTTCACAGGTAGCACATCTGTAGTTCTTATGGTCTGCCACCCTTTTAGCTTTCCCCCTGCTCTGTTAGAAATGAGAGTCTGACATCTTTAGAAGTATATCCAGGTCTTGGTCTTTGTGTTTTCTTTGGTGTGTAGCATAGCAAGATGATTTTTAAATGTTTAGCATTCCATTGGGTAGTTTGTTTTCCCCCAGGTATCATCAATGATGGAAGTTCTAGTTATTGTTTTTATGAATATATAGAACTGGAAATATCCTTTGGTGTAAGTCCTTCATTTTACATTTTATAGGTGAAGTTTATGGGGCTCAGAAAGTTGAAGTGACTTTTATGTCACACAACTGTTGAGTGGCTTAGTTGGGGTTAGAAACCCAGTGTGAACTTCCTTTATATCATTATCTCATAATCCAGCTCATTCATTTATTGCTGACTAAAGAAGTGATGAATGCTTTTGCAAAATGTAGAAGAAGACTTAGAAAAAAAATCACATAGTTCCACATACCAGAGGTAAGCCATAGTCATGTTTTTGTTTTTTAACATTTTATGTATGTGATGTGGTAGGCATTTTCTCATTATCATTAAAAGTTCTTAGAAAACAGTTTTTATAGGCTTTATTATTTGCCCTGCTTTGCAGCTAAAAGTACTGGTCTTCAGTTCATGAAAATTAAGCTTCATATGACCCATTTGCTGACTTAGCCTTCATGTAACAAATTAGACTGCACAAGTTGACACTGCTGATTGCCATCCAATGATTGTTTAAATTGCTGTTGTCCCTACTTACATAGAATTTGAACCTACCAACATGATTAGATTTGTGCCCGCAAAGTATGGTTGACTCGCTAGCTCATCTCTCCAGACCTAAGTTTCCTCATTTTGCCAGTGGAGCTTCTTCCATGTGTCCCTTCTCTGAGATCTAAGTGAACTCTGTGGACCTCTCCTCAGAGAATTCATAGGGCAGGGCACACAAAATTTTGTGTATAATTTTAGAGGACTCAGGGACCGCCTTTCCCCCAAGTTTGGCCTTTTATTTCGGGCTAAGAAACATTGGAGTTGGTGATAATGTGGATTATATCTTTGTGTTTATTTGATTAAATCTCTAATGATAAAGATAACAGAGGCAAGCTGCTTCTGGTGCCTTCTATATACTATGTTTTTGTTTTTCTCAGAGAAGCAAATCATTTTCGTGACACCTTTTGTTTTCTTTGGCCAGCAAGCTAACCAGTGACAACAGACTGTGGAAAATTTTTAGTCATTTGCTCCCATTTGTGTGTGTGTGTGTGTGTGTGTGTGTGTGTGTGTGTTTAAGAGAGAGGGATAGTGAGAAAGAAAAAGAATCAATTTTATTTAGTTTTTCATGTGGCTTTCCTTGCTCCGACACTTCGGTGTGAGAACTTGTGTCCTCGTACATGCCAGGCAAGTGCTGTAACCACTGAGCCACCACTTCAGGCCCCTTTTGCAGTTTTTAAAAAACTTTTGTATACCGCTTGTTATCCAGAACAAGAGAAAAGGAACCATCACTTTGGAGAAGAGATGTAAATACATACAGATGTGTATGTGTGTATTTTTTTCTCTTGCCTTTGAAATTATTGTATTTTAATTATCCTTCTGAAATGTCAACAGACCCTAGTAAAGAGAATAAAAATAATTCAGGTTGAGATAATTGATATTTATTCACTGCATGGTTATTTTCCATATATTTGCTAAAGCAAATGCAGTTTCAAAATTCATATGACTTCATTGCTAAAAACAGATTTATTTCCACCTTTTAAAGTTTTATTTGTACTATTTTCAAATATACTTTTATTTCAAAAAATGTTTAACAAGTTCTGTATAATAACATCTTTTTTTTTTTTTTTTAAGAGAGAGGGACAGTGAGAGAGAGAATCAGTTGTACTCAGCTTTTCGTGTGGCCTTTGTTGCTCCAAGATTTTGCTGTGTATGTGGTGCTGGGGTTCAAACTTGCGTCCCCATGCATGCCACGCAAGCACCATAACCACTGAGTCCCTTGCATAATAACATCTTAGCTAGAAAAAAGGAATATTTTAATTGCTAGTAAATTTTCTGTTGAGTTTTGATTGATGAGCATTTGAAAGTTGCTGCTTTAATTTAGGCCTTTAACGAATGAAAATGTGTGCCTATTTTACAAATACTTAATTTCACTCGAGGGCTGAAGGTAGTCAGTGGCCCCAAACTGACAAGGGCATTCAGTTCAGCAATGTGTTTTGAGTGCATTTAGTCCCTGAGATGGTGAACACTCCAACATGGTTAGCCCCAGCCCTCAGTGAATGTACAGAGCCACTGAAGAGTTCAGCAAGAACAAATGCAATAAAAGGTAGACTATTAAAGGCTTCTTAACAGAAGCAAAGGTAGTACCCAGGGTTAAGAGAAGAGGAGCTGATTAATCCTGGTTGGTAGGATCAAGGGGATTTCCTAGGGAAGGTGGCATTGAAACTGGGTTCAGGGCATGAGTAGGGGGCTTCAGCTTCTCTCAGCCTGAGTGTGTTGAAGTTCCTACCATAAGAAGAGAAAGATGGGATTGCAAGGACTAAAGTTTGCTTCCTTAGAGTCAGAGATTGCCCTTGGAAAATTCCTTAAGTTTCCTGTGAAGTTTTCATGGTTTTGAGTGCCCAGCCTGTACAGTAATTTGTATGCATATTAAAATTTGAGAATTAAAATCCATATATAGAAGCATTCATTCCATCCTACTTTGAAGTGTTCCTTTTTTCCCATAGGGCTGTGGTCTGTTGTAAGAGTACAACTTTGAACCCTAAATACATATTCCTAGTTGTGTTTGGTATTGTAAGGGTTCAGTAAATTAGTGTGTGAAAGCTTTCGAGTAGACAGTAGGAGCTCAGTGATGTTGGTGAGGTTGAATCCAGAGGCCCAATGTGTACCTCGTTCTCAGAAGTGTTGTAAAGGAAAACTTGGCCACCTACTTCCTGCTCTTCCACAATGGCATTTCCTCTGGTGGTTGTAATTACCAGATGTCATCCTCATGTCCTCAGACATTGATCTCATGAGTCTCTCAGAGAAACCACATCCTATTCAGAGGTTTGGGGTCTGAGGTTGGATGCAGTGCCCAGCAACTCTTCCTGACAGTCAGACTTGAACAGCAGTGATCAGTCCTAGAGGAGCAAAATAGACAACCAGCACTTCAAATGGCCCAAGTCACCTAGCAGGACAACGACGAGAGTATCTCTGTTCCTCTAAGCCTCAGAATTTCTCTTTCATAAGTGGGGCCCACTTCAGAGTGCTGGAGTGGAAGATTGCTTTGCTCTCAAAATTGCTTTCTTCATCTGGGATTCAAGCATAACGCTCTGAGATGGGGTAAGAAGAGCTGTATGAATTTTGCTGCCATGTTTCCTACAAACATGTTGAGAACCTTCTCCAGTATATTTATCAGCCTCCCTTTATATAAATTTCCTTGCAAGAGACATTTAGAAAATTTACATGCTTTGTACCTTGGCGTGTTTTCCCCTTTTGATGATATAAATTATGAAACTGATGTTTGCCTTTTTGTATGAAACTGATGTTTGCCTTTTAGTCATGGCTGCCTAGAAGCTCGGAGCCAATTAAAAGTGTTTTCCGTGATTACAAAAGAAATGTAGTCATTGCTAAATGTTTTTGAAAATACAGAAAGTCATCAAGAAGAAGGTATTTGGCTCATGGCATGAACATGTGGAGTTCTAGATGAATATTTGAAAACAACTTTCATAATCAAGCATCAAAGAGGGAAGAATAATTGATTTTTAATTGCTGACACATTTGTAATGTGTGGTATCAACCCAGTTGGTAGAGTTGTCCCATTAAACCATACAGGCAGAGTTTTCCTGAAATTAAGACCAAGGTTAATTTCTTCAGTTTGGAATAACAGCAGCAACAATAGCGTCAGGAGTTATTAAGCGCACACCTGCTATGTACCAGGCACCTAAACATCATTTGAAGACCTTTCGACCTCTTCTTTAAAGTCCCTTGATGGGATTAAACTCAGATGCTCTGGTTGTCAATAATTGCTGGCTGGCAGTCTATATGTACTATGCTTCATAGTAAGTTTGAGCATACTTGAAATAAACTACTGGTTCATCATTGTACCATGGTTATCAGTGTGTATACTGAATCTGTTCCCGCTGTTGGCCATGTAGTCGTCTGTCTGTGTTTGGACTCTGTACATCAGTTTTCTCCTCTATAAAATGGGGATAACTGTCACATAGAGGTGCGAAGATTAAATAAATTGACTTCTGTGCAGGACATGAACAGGTCTTGGGGCATAGTGAGCACTTGTAGTCTTTGTCAAATGAATAACCTTGTAAGTTGCTTCCCATTCCTTACAGAATACCAGGGTATTTTGACTCAGCAAATAAAGATGGAGAAATCCTGCAGCTTAGTGATGATGGGTATTTGAGGAAGAACTGGGTTATTTAGAGCCTCTTAAGCTACTTGGAAGAGATTTTGGAGTTGTTGGCCACACTGAGCTTTACTGAGGTTCTGTTTGCTTTGTGCTCATGACATCATCTTTTCTTAGGGTGTTTCTAATTTCTAATTTTTTATTTAACTATTACTTCAGTCTATGTGTATGTAATTGAGACTGCTGTTTTTTTCTGTCCCCTTGTGACTATAAAGATAGATTTTAAAAATCCATAGGTCATATCATTTTGAAACATAACTCTAAAGAGAGAGCCTCTGTTGATGCTAAAGATCCCCAAGGATTAGAAATTGGGTAAGTTAAAAAATTATTTTAAAAGCCACTACTATTTTTATAATGGATTTATTGGTCTTTTGTGATTTGTTTCAAAATTAGTACCCACACTTGGAAGGATTATTAGTGTTTGAGTGGTAGAGGCTGGGCTTAGCTGTTGGAATTAAGTGGCCAAAATAGATGCTGGTGGGAAAGAAGAGGCTAGGCACAGGGTGGCTTCTCAGCTCCTGCAAAGCCTCCATGAGCCCTCCCAGCCTGTTACTTTACCTGGAAAGTGGGCCCCTTGCACCTGTATGTCATTGACTTGTTTCTTTCTTTCCTCAGGGGCAGTGTACCTAAGGCACTTATTGTTGCAATACAATAGTAGACTGTGTAGATCTGTTGTTTACTTGCTCCTACTTCTGTTACCTACTGTTACTAAGGCTCTCTCAATTCATGGAATAAGCAGAGGAGCTGAATGGGAGAAGCTCGATAGCATCCCAGGATTATCTCAGAGTAATATTTAACCTTACTTTAACACTCATTTCCCATGTAATTTCTTAATAAATACCTTAACATTTGTGTTTTGATTTTACTTAGGAGATGATTTTTTTTAATCACTCTACCATCAATGTGAGGAAATAACAAAAACAGCAGACTTGTATGGACACATTTTGGGTGCTCTTAGCATTGAACCATGAAATGGTGACCTAGCTACTGTCCTGTGTTTTGGTGCATATCTCTATTAATTCTATTCCATTGTCATTAATGACATATTTTCACCCTGCCTTCCCAGCTGGCTCCCAAGCTCCTTGAAGGGAGAGACATTCTGCCTTACGTTTTTACTATGGTCTTCTCGGTCCCTAGTGCTGGACATATTACCCTCAGATCCCCACATGTGTGTTGGTGTATTTAGAGAAATATTCTGCTTAATGAAAATGTTGATCAGAGCACATGCTTTGATGAAACAATACTAATTTATTAAACATAGTATCATCTTTCTGGCATCCCTAAGACTGGATACATCAGGTATGGCAGTCTGTTTTTCAGGGAGAAACTCTTTTCCTACTCCTGCACCTCGTGGGAACACCCTTGCTGTTTGCCTGCTTCTCCTTTGATCATCAGCCAGGCAGTTGGTGTTTAGCCATAACACAAATGAAAGAATTCCGAAACTATAAGGCTTCAGAACCTCCAGATGACCTAGCTGGCTCTTAAGCTCTGTAAGCTTCAGATTGGAAGTAATTATGAAGGAATCTAACTGTGACTGGTTTTCTTTTAAACATTACACTATTTGGACTGGATTGATTTGGCCCACGCTGTGTGGAACAGTCACAATAAGGGCGGTCTTTATCGGAGAGGCAGCACACTGTGTATTGTTCAGTTTGGGTTTGTTTTCCTCTGTCCAGCAAGTGGGAGCCTCCCGTTTTCTGAGCACTGGTAACACCCCTGGAGGCTGGCCTTTGCTGTCCTGCTTCCCACCCCGCAGGGCAGGCTCGGCAGACCCGGCCGGTGCAGCTGACCCCTCGTGCCTGGGAAGCCAGTTTCTTTCCTTCCTTGGACCACTGGCATGCGTGCACAGTCAGGGACTCGCAGCTGTCCTTGTTACAGACTTTCTGACTTGTGTTTTTGGTGAGAATGCAGGCTGATAAATGCAGGACAAGTAGCAGAAGTGTCAAAAAGGAATTGGTGATTGAGTCCCCGCTGCAGTACAAGGATTCGTCTCAGGGAGAGGTAGAAGCCGAAAGCCCAGACCCAGTGCTGGTAAGAGGGTCTTGTGCCTTACCGTGTTATGTGTATGAGGTTGACACCTCTTGCCTCTGACTTTAAAACTTGTTCTGCCCGTCTCTTGGGACCATCTCTCCCTCCCTCCCTTTCCCTTGCTCGCTCTCTCTCTGTCTCTCTGGATGGACTTAGGCTCCACTTTGATTCCTCTTTGTGAAGAGAGAAATGTTGACATTTTGTAGGCAAACGTGGTTTCCAGGTGGCGTCTTTATATAGAACACTTACATATTATTCAAAATTATGTCCCACCTAGCTGCAGTGTTTCCAAATGTAAACTCAGGAAGGTGCTTTTTAATTCCAACTATGGGATTGAGAAAAGGTCTGTTTTGCACAAGTAAAATCTTTTCTATATTATTTATGAGTTTTTTTTTTTTTTTTTTAAAGAGAGAAGGACAGTGAGAGAGAGAGAGAGAGACAGAGAGAATCAATTTTTATTGAGTTTTTCACATGGCTCTCGTTGCTCCGACATTTAGTTGTGTATGTGGGTTGCTGGGGTTTGAACCCGTGTACTTGCACATGTACTTGCACTGAGCCACCGCTCCAGCCCCAAGTTTTTTTTAATTTTATTTAATTTATTTTTTTTTTTAAAGAAAGGGAGAGGGGGAACGGGGGTGGGGAGAGAATATAAGTTTTATTTATTTTTCCATCTGGTCTTTGTTTCTCTGACACCTAGTTGTATTTGTAGTGCTGGGGTTTGAACCCTGGTTCTCACTCATGCCAGGTAAGCGCTCCAACTGCTGAGCCACTACTCCAGCTTCATTATTTATGTTTCTGAGAAAACAAGGCAGATACCATTGGTTTTTTTTTTTATAAGAGACATAGTTGTTGAAATTCCATGTGTTCTCTCACACTCATTTTAGCAAGTTTGCCTTCAACAAAATAGAAAAGAACCTAAACTGTGAGCCAATGCACAGAGAAATTTCTGTTCTTAACATTAGCTAAGTCTTAGAGGTTTGGATGAAATTAAGTACTTTGGTGGATTTTGTAAGGAAGGAATGTGAAAAATGGTTGTATTGTTATCATCAATGAGTAGGTTGTACTTCTCTCTTGGAATTTCTTTAGTACAATAAAGGCACATAATTTTTTAAGCAAGCTGCAAAAACTACCAGCATACATTGCAGAAGGGACAATTGAGCCTTTCAAGTGATCTGTTAAAGGGATTGTTAAACTAATACTTAGTACTTTTATATAGTGATTTTTTTTTAAACAGAAGATCAGTCACTGTTACTATAAAATGTTTGTTTACTGGTTATTTAATTTTCAGTTAAAGATCTGAACTTAAACTTTCCTATAACAGACCTAATTTGAACTCAAGTGCTTTCTTTTGCAACAAGTGAGACTGCCTTCCTGTTGTATTGTCTTCAAAATTATATTGCTAATCCTGAACTGGGGAAATGAGTAAAATATGGTCTTTTTCTTGCAGACTGTCATCTTAGAGATTCTTCACTCTGATGTAAGTTGCTGGGAAAGTTACTTGATATCTAACAGCTTATTTACCTGTCAAATGGCTTGAGGCTCCCAGCTGATGTAGCTTGTGCTTTCTTAGAGGAAGTTGTGTGGTTTCAGTTCCCTTGTGAATAGTCGTAAGTGTCTCTGACAGTGATTCTCCAGATGTGTAGAAATATTTGTCTAGAGGATTGAATACATGTAGAAAGATGTCATGTGATTTTGTTTTTAATCACTGAAGTTACTTTAAAAATTTTTTTCTTCCCTTTTTAGTGCTCAAAAAATTTGCTGCTTATGTTCCAGTTACTTGTTAGGTCAAATCTCAGTGCAGGCCATTCCAAGGGGAGTTGCAGTGGGCATGGCTGCAGCAGCTGCACCTAGTACGAACTCTCCTCAGGCTCAGAAGCTTGCTGCACAGGTGTGAGGGTGAGTCAAGGAAACGGATACAAGAAGAAACCTTTTTCACCTCCCAGCAGGGTAACCAAGATAAGACAAGTCAGAGTATGTAAGCAGGGCCTCTGCCCAGGGGAGCTCTCCTAACCTGTGTCTGCAGCTGCCCACAGCAAATGGCAGTTCAGCAAACTGCTAGGAATACAACTTGTTTCTCAAGATGACTTTTCTAAGAATGCAGACCCAGCCCTGAGATCTGTTTGTTGAAGTGCTATTCATGTGTAATGTCAGTGCCCACGTGCTTGGTGAGAATCCCCAAGTCCATAATTTGAGCAAGTTATACCAAGGGACATTTAAATATAGATAGTGTACTTTTTCAGGAAGTAGCATTTTGAAATCAAGTTTTGCTGGTTTTAGTTATGTACACAGAATAGTCTTTGAGAGAAAATAATACGAAGTTTGGAAAGGATAGCAATAATTAATGCATGTAATGAGAAATGAAAATAATGTAGAAGTGGAACGGAAAGTACCTTTATCCTTACTCTCCACTATTAAGCATTTACTGTTCAGGCTTTCTTTTGTGCATATGAAAGCATAACTATGTGTGTATGTTTGAAAATGTACAATAGATTTCTGCATTAATTTTCTCCAGAACATATCAAGAACATCCTTATTTGTTGCTATATGTGGATTTATGCTGTTGTTTTTAATGGCTGAATAGTATTCCATTTATGTCTCTACCACAATTAACTGGTTATTCAATTTGTTATCAGTTCTTTGCAGTTAGTAAGGTGAATATACTGGTAAATATATTTTAAAGTGCTTACAAGCCAGAAGCCCTACTTGTTCTATAAATGTTCTGTTAGAAGTTTCCACTTTGGCAATAATATTTCTTTTCCTTCTGCCGGGGGCAATATTTAGGGTTTCCCTTAGCTCTGTCTGCTTATTCCAGGTTGGTAAGGTTAGTGTTTCTAAGAAAGGTATGACTTGGAATTTATTTCAGAGGCTGCAGGGTTGAACTTAAACAAGCGCCTATGTAAGTGGATCTTGTCCCCTGTATTGTGATAGTAAGTGGGGCAGGAAATACATGGTGAAACTTCCCCATTCCTATTCAGACTTGCTGCCAAACCTATTGAAAAATGACTGCGGGCTGTGGATGACTAACAGGAGAACAATCAGGATACTCTTTTTTTTTTTTTTAAGAGAGAGAGTGAGAGAGAGAGAGAAAGACCGAATCAATTTTATTCAATTTTTCATGTGGCCTTCATTGCTCCTAGACCTTGCTGTGTACGTGGTGCTGGGGTTCGAACCTGCGTATACCTGCATGCCAGGCAAGTGCCGTAACCACTGAGCCACCACCCCAGCCCCAGTCAGGATACTCTTGATGTGTAAATGTTAGTTACCCAGCTTACATTTGAATACCGATTTCTGCCACCCAAACTCTATAAAGTAGATTCTGGCTGGAGATAATCTATTCTGATTATATTGCTGAACCATTTAGAGGAAATAAAGGATGGCAGGCTCCTGGATCGTTTAGTGTGGCTCCTTCACTGTATTCCATTAATGAGGCAGGGAGGGACTCAGTACAGGTCTTCTTTTGAGAACTATGAGGGTTGAAAGACATGAAATTAGAGAAGAGCTGAATTTCCAAATGTAAGGTATACTCCAGTATTTTTTGAAAAGTATCTTTTGAGAGAGAGCTCTTGGGTTTTTTTGTATTTTTGTGGGATCAGGTGTTAAACTGAATTTGAGTTCTTTGGTGTTTCAGTGATCACACTATCACTCTAGCCAAATAACTACTGGAAACCCTCACATGTGTACCCAGTGCAAAGGGGACCAGAAAGGACCTGGGGTTTGATTGGACAAGTCACCCCACTACGTGGGAACACTTCCCCCAAAGAGAGGGAGAATGAGACTCGAGGCATTTTTGTTCTGAAATTCTATTTGCTTTAGAAATAGCAGGCTAAGTGAAGGAAGACACAAACCCTAAAGTGTAAGCGTCTTATGGGCAATGATCATGTTAATAACTGTTAGACTTTAGATTACTTGATTAATTATATTGTACTTAGGAAACTTTTCTGTCTTACATCTGCATAAACTAGTTTTAGAAGAAATTCATTAAGATATGTTGACGATATTTAATTAGTAGTTCTTTTGTTTTAAAATATTTGGAGGTGTAGGAAAGAAATTCCTGCAAGCTTTATATGACACAGTTCCAAGTGACAAAAGCTGGAGATCTTTCTTATTCAGGGTCACAGGCCTTCACTACTGTGCTGTTGGTGTTTTCCTTTCATTTGTTTATTCCTTAGTGCATTCAACTCACATTTTTATTTAAAAAAAAAACATTTTTTTAAGAGAGGACAGTGAGAGAGAGAGAGAGAGAGAGAGAGAGACATAGAGAATCAATTTTTATTTAGTTTTTCACATGACCCTCGTTGCTCCGATACTCAGCTGTGTATGTGGGTGCGGGGGTTTGAACCCATGTACTTGGGCATGCTGGGCAAGCGCCGTAACTGCCAAGCCCCCACTCCAGCCCCTCAACTCACATTTTTAAATTCTGAGATTTCCCAATGTGTTGGCTCTTGTGCTGGAGATATAGAGGCTTTTCTCTTCCTCAGAGAGCAAGGCCTGAGTAATGAAGGAGTTTGTTCCTTAGAAATGCTTTCATATGATTTTTTTTTAGGCACAGTGTTAACTAGCCCATCCTTTCCAGACACCTAGGCAGGTAATACTGAAATCATCACCAGCTGCAGGAATGACATGCTCTTGGGTTTTTTGTTTTTTCACTTAAAGGAGGGACTCCTGCTTTACAGTTGGTTCTAGAGCCCCTGACCTTTCCTAGGAATAGTTGCATGAATGAGGTTCCCATTGTCATACGACTATTTTGTGGAGTGGTCATTGGAAGGAACCTTTGAGCAGTGCATGTTTAGACAGAGTTGGGAGTAAATTTATTAATTGTGCCTGGCTTGCAAAACTGTCCCAGGGAAGGAGCTTCCATAACTTGGGTCCCCACCTCACTGTAATGTCAAGCCACTCTTATTTTGGGATTTGTTGCTTATGTAGAAAATCAAAATTTTATTCCTCATTCTAATGTGTTTCTTTTCTGATGTTCTATCATTAGTGTAGAGGCAGAATGGCTAGTTGGTGTTGCTGTTCTTTTGTTTTTTTTTAATAACAAGGGTATGCCTGTTGTCTTTTTTTTTTAAATTTTATTAAGAGAGAGGACAATGAAAAAAAGAGAGAATCAATTTTATTTAGTTTTTCACGTGACTTTTGTTTCTGACTTTGTTGTGTACATGGTGCTGGGGTTTGAACCTGCGTCTTTGCACATGCCAGGCAGTTCAACTGCTTCACATGACAAGACTGGACCTGACTACTTTCTCTCTACTGTGGTAGTTTTTTCAAAAACCTTGTCTTCCCAAGTAAAAATTTTGGAAAGTGGATTGTCCTTTGTTTTGCTGTAAAGTTTTAAAAATTAGCTGTGTAATAAAATTTCACATCTATAATAATTTAAAATGGAAATAGCATGAACCACATCTGTAATTTTAGATTTTCTAGTAGCCAAATTAAAGTAAAAGGAAGCAGGATAATTCATTTTAGTGATGTAATTTTTAGTCCAGTATTTCCAAAATGCTAATCGTGTCATCATTTAAGATATACTTATAAAAATGTCAAGGATGGGGCTGGAGCAGTGGCTCAGCGGTTAAGATGCTTGCCTGGTATGCCCAAGGACGCAGGTTTGAACCCCTGCACCATTTACACAACAAAGTGTTGGAGCTACCAAGGCCACATGAAAAACTAAAATAAAATTGATTCTCTTTCTTCTCTCTTAAAAAAGAATAGCCACATTTAAGTGCTCAATAGCTGCCTCACCGAACAGGACAGGTCTATAAATTTACACATTTTGTAGCTTAAAAGCCTCAAAATAGGAAGTTGTCATTTGGGAGGTTGAGTCATTGGATGAGGTAAGATATTTGAGAATCAATAGGGGAAAAAAGATTTAAGTGTAAGTTTAAGTTTTCCTTACAAAGATCTTGCCCTGAAATATTTGATTGTATTATAAATGACCTGTTATCTAATATCATTAATGTGCTTCTAGGCATTCAAACCTTGTTCTTTGGAAAGATCTGGTATTTCGGAGTAAGGTTTTTAATATTCTTAAAGGGGAAAGTGAGAGTAGTTGAAGCAGGAACTTTGTCTTTTGTCTGTGTGGTGAGACTGTGAGACCTGGCCAGCATTGAGCTGGGCAGAAAGCCTTGCACTCCCCTCTCTGGTGGTGGAGGCAGAAGCATTGCAGGGCACACAGGAGGAGCTGAGGTGTTGGGCAGCTGCTTCTGGTTTTAGAAATCTGGAATCACACCATGCTCTTTGCACATGCATGGTGGGGAAGGTCCTGTTCTAGGGTGACCTTCATTAAATCATCCAACTCCAGAGCTTCACTTTCCTCCTTTGAGAAATGATGATGTCACTATACAGATTTGGGGGGAAGTTTAATGTAATCTGGTAAAGATATGTGTGTCACAAGGGCTACTGTTAGACTGAATTTGAACTACATATGATGTTCATAACCTCCATGGTGGGTTTCTATTCTGTACAAGGTACTTTCTATTGAAACCACACAATAACCCTGCAATGATAACAGTAATTGCTGCTTTTTTCCATATTCAGATGAGGATTAGAAATTTCAGAAGTAAGCAGCTTGCTCCACAGCCATATCACCAATAAGCAATGATGATAATAAAAATATTTAAAAATACGCAGTCTTCAAGCATACACAAAAGTACATGAACTAGTAGAGTGGTTGCCACACTGAGTGGGCATCATAATCTTCTGGAAGGTTTGTTGCTGTGTTGCTGGTTCCCACCCCAGAGCTGCTGATTCGTGTCCTACGGTGAGTTTGCATTCCTAACAAGTTCCAGATACTGTTGTTGCTGCAGGTCTGGAACTGAGCTTTGAGATCCACTGGACTGGAATAATGAATCTCCATGTACTGTTTCCAAGAATAGTAAATACATTGTTCACCAGGATTCAAATTCTAATTGTCAGCACTGGCCCTTACCTGGTCTGCCTTTCTGTTAAAGTCTGCAGAAACACTTTTGTGAGTCAGACACGTGTTATGAACATCCCAACCTCCTATCTAGTATCTTAAAATAAGTAAGTTGTTTTGAAATATGAATGTCTCTTAGAGCCTTTTAGTTTAATTACTTGACCTCTTTGTTTTGAAGTTTCAAAAATATCTTTCATTGACCTAGGAAGAATCAAGAATTTTTAGGCCATATGCTTAAAAAAAAAAAAAAAAAGAGAAAGAGAGAGAGAGAGAGAGAGAGAAGTACTGGCTAGAAAAGAAGCCGTAGTATAGATTTAAGAATTATTTTATGCAGCTTCCATGGCGCATCTTTTTCTTTTTTGCTTTCATTATCACTTCTCATTGTGAAGCAATGGCAGGCAGAGTTAGTGGCCAGGAGATTGTGCAGGAGAAACGTTGGGCTTGCCTTCAGGCTCCCTGCCTTTTTATCTCTTTTTCTTACACCCTTCCTTAGCATGCTCAGACCCATTCCCTCCCTGTGTGGTAAGAGAGAGAAGACACTTTAAACCCTTCAACAGAGCTGTTCCCATTCCTCTCAGCTCTTTTTGTGTGACACCATGGGCACGGAGCATGGAGTAAGTCCCCTAAATCCCTGTCCTGTCTTTCTCTCTTCATGCCAGGAGCATCCCCATTGAGCACAGCTGATTAATTGGTAGTAATGATGTGAGTTTTGGTTAATTGGTATTAATATTATTACTGTGTTTTATTACTTCAGCTTCATTATAATGTTTCTTGTACATTTTCCAGATGCTGTTGTTTTGACAGTTTTTGACAGTGTTAATAAAAGCTTAATAATTTTGGAAAGCCATGAATGATTATAAAAATGACAAGTACAAAATTAAGTTTTTTCTTTTTTGGGTCCTGGGAATTAAACACAGGGGCTCTTTACCATTGAGCCACTTTCCCCAGCCCTTTTTATTTTTTATTGTGAGACAGAATTTTGCTAAGTTGTGTGGGGCCTCTCTGAGTTGCTGAGGCTGGCCTTGAACTTGCAATCCAGCCTCAGCCTCCTGTGTTGCTGGAATTAGAGGCCTGCACCACCATGCCCAGCAAAACTGAGAGTCTTTTCCTTCTATGAAATTGAGGCATTTTGAGTGTCCAAGTTTTGCTAATATGGACATGCCTTATTAAATAAAATCTAATTTTCAATGATAACTTTTAAGTCTCAGTGCTTTTTAAAGTCCTATATAAAGGATATCTTATTAGTGTTTATAAAATAAAAAACTAAATTTACAAGTGTGTCACTGTTGGTGTTAGTCTTTTCTGAAGATAACAACACATCGCAGCGTGAGAAATATATTTAGATGTCTGAGAATTGAGTGTTCCTCATGCATTCTTCTAAAACATCTCAAAATCATTAACTGTTGTTGCTTAATGCTCAGATTGGCACTTCCCTTTAAATCTAAGTTTAGATAAGGTTCTCTCCTTCCTCTTTGTCTCATGTGCTGATGCATATTGTCAGTGAAAGTGCAAAAATGAAAACACAGACACTGTTTCTATAGGGGTTGAGAGGGGAGCCTGAGCCAGGGCAAGGGAAATTTCTGGGGCCTCAGGACAGTCCCTTCCCTCCCACATTCCAGAGTCACCCCATCTGTAAAACGAGAGGGCTAGACTGGGTAATCTCAGGGTCAGGTGTTTGCACAAGATGAGTGCTAACATTCCTGAACCTCCTGCACCTTCTAAAAAAGCATGCTTCCAAACAGCTTCTAGATCATTCTCCCTATACACATGAATAAGCAGTCCAGAGAAAAACCTATATTACTGAACAAGAATGGGATTATATCTTGATTGCTGTGATCCCTTAGTTTTGAAGTCCTAGGTTAAGGACAGAAGAGCATATGCTTAGGAAGTGATGGGAGGTCATCTTCCTCTGGCTGGAGGATGGTATGGGACGTTGTTAACATTTCTCAGTCCTCATGCTCCTTCTCCTGTTTGCTTGCTTCATCTGGGCCTTTCTTACCAGGGCTCATCTGCCACCCTGGCCTCATGTTTTCCTGTAGGTTGTAGTCTAGAAGTGAGTACCCCAAGTGAGCAAATCATTGGCACCCTCTCATGAATCCTCTTTAAATATTTGCCTACATTTTCAGGGAGAGACTGGGGGCTATATGGGCAAAGGGGGAGCTAGGGCCCCTCCCAAGTAGCCGTTCCTCTTGCACTGCTTTTAGGAAGCAACCCACATTGTTGAGTTCTGTCACTTGTCCTACACATAGTGACTGAGTACCACACTATGCTAGATGCAGTTCTAGGTGCTGGAGAAGGCAGAATATCAAACAGAGGAGTGTTTGCCTTCATGGAGTTTTTAATCTAGCTGACGGGAGGTCAGATTTGTTCTAATGGGTTAGACACCATCTTGGGTCCCCACTGCTGTCACTCATTCAGCTCTTCTTGTTCACCCATGTGTTCCCTTTGACTGAGCTCTTTGGGGGCAGGGCCTACATCCTTTTAACGGGTGTCCCAAAGACCTAGCACAGTGCACTTAGATGGGCTCCATAAATATCTATGGAGAGAAGGAACCTAGAACTGCTTGTAACATTTGTGATCAAAAAAGAGATACAGCTGTTAATTTCAATTAGAGTGTGCTCCCCCTAGTTAGAGGAAACTGGGGATTCTTTCTTCAAATCTGACAATTTCAAGAACTTCTTGATGGCTATGGTGGTGCATGGCTATGATCCCAGGGACTCAAGAAGCTGAGGCAGGAGGATCATAAGTTCAAGGCCTGTCTTGGCAACTTAGACCTTGTCTTAATATTTTAAAAATGAAAAGAAAAGAGGGATAGAGTAGGGTGGAGGAGAAAGCACTCCTAGTTTTGATTTCTAGTATCGCGAAGAAGAAAAGAAGTTCTTGGAGTTTGTAGTGAGAGTCATCGTTGGAGAATAGTGTGATACCTGGCAAGGCTCATGTGGCCTGGGCTTGTTAGCCTTTGGTTTCAGAAGCCCCTCTGATTGCAACTTGCCACGTCCCCTTCCCGAGCAAAAGTGCTGGTGACCAGTTGGCAACATTGAGAAGCACTTTGCAAATGGACTAAGTTTCATGAAGAATTTTCGTATCAGCCCATCAAGTAGTTTTTATTGCTATGCAGAGAAACCAGGGAAGTCCTAAATTCTTTATAAGCAGGAATGATGAATTTCTCATTTCTTAAAATAGAATGCTCCAAGAGTTGCCATTTCCTTAGTTTGCTATTTCAAGAAGTAGCATTCAGGACTTAAGCTTATGTTAACATTCAATAACTAGGAACAAAAAGACCAGAAAGACTAGAGAGTTCATGGGCAGCTCTCTATCTAAGGGACACTACTCTGTTCTTTTGAA
>PVKS010019645.1:0-38060 GCA_004027875.1 Aplodontia rufa
TTGTGTACTTGGTGCTGGGGTTTGAACTCTCGTACTTGCGCATGCCAGGCAAGCACGGTAACCTCTGAGCCACCGCTCCAGCCCTCCCAGGAGGCTTTTCAAAATTGTAGACTCCAGAGCCAACCAGGGCCCAGGGAATCAGAAATCTCCATGGAGGGTCCAGGGATCTCTGATTAAAAAGTTCCCCATATGTTTCTATGATGAGCCACGCTCAAGAATACTTGGTCTACTTAAGATAAACTATTTCAAGCACCTTCCAGCACTTTGGAAAGACTTAATTCCATATAAGCAGTTGATACGCTAATTACAAATTTGCCTTATCTAGTCATTAAATTAGGTTCCCTAAGGACTACTCTGAATCTTTTGGATTAAAGGAGTAGTTGAATGTAGTTAACCTAGTTCTGATTAGTATGTAGTTACAACATTAAAAAACCCTCATTTTCTTAGAATAATCTACAATTCCTACTTATTACCAATGTAATATTAGTGTTTGCTATAATTAGTGAAAAAATATGCCTTATGTTTGTTAGAGCTTCCCTTATTTTAACACGAGAAAATGGAATCCCAAGGCATTAAAATTAAAATGTCAAATTAAAAAATTTGTGTAAGGATGGATAGCTGGTTAATGACTAATTCAGGACAAATGCAAAACCTACTCTGTGCTGGGCACCAATTGGCCAATGGCAAATAATATGAGGTTCTTGTGTTCCAGGAACTTAGGGCATAGTGAGGGAGTCACACAGGTGGTGTGGCCATAATTCTTAGTCAACAGAATCAAGAGATCTTGCAGCCTAGGGTGGATGACAACAGAAATAGTGCATTGATTTTATTACACAAATTCATGTGCCCAGAAGTGAAACTATCTTGCTGTGTCCAGAATGGAACTAATTTCTATTTTGAACTCTTATTCCTACAGGAAGTGAATGATTTTAAACAAGATATCTGGTTGGTTCAGATTTCCTGCTTTCTCCCCTTTCATGGGTTTGCAATTGAATTCAGGGCGGGGGTTTTGGGTGGGCATCTGAGTAGCAAGGCATGGGGGGCTGCGGAGATCCTAGTGTCCTCTTCTGTCTGGCATCTACTGAGCACTTCTTGTCCACCTGGTCCCTAAGGGCTGACCCCTGTAACTGTAGCTGTCTATCCCAACCACGGGGCTTCTTGAGGACTGCATTCTCTCTTAGCTATCCCCACCACCTTCCCAATTGTCCCAGACAGTTGGCTGTTCTGTGCAATTGCTCAGAACCTTGAGGACCTCAGGAGGCAGCTCTGGGCCTATCTTCTGGGAACCCCCGGTGGACATTTTCTTTTCTTTTTCTTTTTTAATAAAGAGAGAGGGACAGTGAGAGAGACAGAGAAAGAGAGAAACAACTTTATTTAGTTTTTCACATGGCCTTAGTTGCTCCAACACTCAGTTGTGTACGTGGTGCTGGGGTTTGAACCTGGGTCCTCGTGCTTGCCAGGCAAGCGCCAAAACCGCTGAGCCACTGCTCCAGCTCCTGGTGGACATTTTCTACTTTGCTTTCTTACCCATTGCTGGGCTCCAGGAAATTCCATGCATTTTTGCTAAGTACTGAGCACCTCCTGGGAGCAGAATTCAGATGCTCCTTACTTCTCCTCCTCAAACTTGTATGGGAATTCTCTTATACATCCTACTTCCAAACCACTCGGCATATGTGTGGGTGGGTGGAGGTAGATGGGGGAGATGGGAAAGTAAATGGTAGGACTACTCCTTTCAGGGAACCACCAGGGTTCAAATTTCTTCCTTCACACTTAGCAACTGTAATACTGCCTTTTGATATCCCAATATTCTTGTGGAGTGCACTTATTTTTCAATAGTGAATGCCAGCGTGTTTCTCTTTGCCTCAGTTTCCCAAACTATAGAACATTTACATTTAGACTGTTCCATGGTTGGGAATTGGAATAAAACTATTTTTATATGACCACCTGAATTCTTTTAAATCTTTTTTTTTTTTTTTGGTATTAGGTATTGAACCCAGGGGTGCTTTATCACTGAGCTATATCACCAGTTCTTTTTAAAATTAAAAAAAAATTTGAGACAGGGTCTTGTTAAGTTGCTAAGGGCCTTGCTAAGTTTCTGAGGCTGATTTCAAACTTGTAACCCTCCTGCCTCAGCCTCCCAAGTCACTAGGATTACAGGTATGTGCCATTCTGCCCTGCTTTAAATGTTTACAGCATAAACTGTGCCTTGACTCCTTTGCAGTTTAAAATGTCAATGCTCTCCAATCAAGGCCAGCAGGAGTGTATTTACAGCTGAACCAGTTGGGTTTATTACTCAGTGTAATGAGGGAAAGCATATACCACAGGGAATAGGGGTATTGTTATTAAAAGTTAGAAAGGACTCACAGGATTTGGACTTGTGTTAAGAGATTTTGGAAAGGATTTAAGGAAATGAGGTATTGCTCTAAATTGATGCTGTCAGGAAGTCAGGTAATTCTATGATTATCTTGCTACATTTTATCTAGAAGGAGGGATGATTGGGTAGAGGCTAACGCAATAACTGGTAAAGAAGCAGCCGTCCCTGGCATTAGCTAGGGGAAGGAGATATTGGGTATTTTTTTTTTTAAGTTTTGACAACAATCAAGCTCTGTGTTCAGACATGCTTATGGAGTGGACTTGTGTTTGTCTTGATCAATCATGATCTCAGAGGAGCTTTATCTAATGTCAATGTTCTGTAAAATTAGTTATGCTTAGCAGGGTGCCTTCCTATAAGTGCCAGGCCAGTTTCTAGCAAAACCAGGGCCAGGCTGACAGTATTAAGCCAGTTTTCAAATGTCAGTGGCAGTTTTTTCTTTCTAGGTACATAAAAGCAAGCTCAGAAATCTAGGCTTGTGATCCCCAAATGGATTTTTAGTGAAACAAAAGCCAAGAATAAAGCACTTATGATTTCCTGTTTTCTCAAAGTATAGCTTCTCAAAATGAGGGAGGGAGTTTTGAGGTATCAGGAAATCCTGCAGACACTGCATCAATTAAAATTTAAAATATTAGCCTACGTGCACAGTGACGTTATGGGATGATTGGTGCTATGATGGTGGTAGCCATGAATGGGAAACCTAACATGGTCTCTTCCTAGAAGAGACGACCTTTGAGATAGCCCTTCCCAGCAGAGAAAGGGAGAGGGAAGAAAATAACCTCTAGGCAGAAGGAAAAATACACATTTGTTGTGCTGGGGAGCAAGTCAGACAGAGTTTGCCTTGTTCCTTCCTTTTTTTAAAATTTTTAAAAAAATTTTAAGAAAGAAGGACAGTGAGAGAGAGAGAGAGAGAATCAATTTCATTTAGTTTTTCATATGGCTTTAATTTCTCTGACACTATGTTGTGTACATGGTGCTGGGGTTTGAACCCGCATACTTGTGCATGCCAAGCAAGCACCGTAACCACTGAGTCACCACTGCAGCCCCTGCCTTGGCCCGTCTTAAAAAAAAAAAAAAAGCAAGAGATCCCACTCGGCTGTGCTTTGTTGAATAGAGAGTGCTTACTAACCCAAGTCAGCCAAGTGGTGGGTCGTCAGCAACCTGGGAGGTTGTCCTGCAGAGGAGCTGGGCCCATCAGATTCTCTCTTTGGACCATGAACTAGGAAAAGCCAAGATGAAGAGGCTGTGAGGAGCTGGGGTGGAAGCTGAAGGGCTGTGTGAAGAGGGACCTTGAGGAACCTTGAGGAAGAGTGGGAGCCAAGAGGGGCCTGGAGTGGCAGTGATGAGGAAGCAGGCAGAGAGATGGCAGGTTGCAAGAATAAGCCCTGGGGCAGCTGTGACAGACACTGGAGAGGAGCTTCCTGACAACAGGGAGTCTTACAACCAAGGAGCGGCAGAGTGGAACTCATTCCTGTGGTTTCCCCTTTAGTGCCTTTGGGACCCAATGTGACCGGAATCTCTGGTCCTGGACTCCTGGTCCTTTCCTCTTCCTCCACATAACAACCTTTCAACACCCCTTCTCCCTGGGGCCTCAAACTTAATTGCCTTCTTTGAAAGAAGCCAACGAAAGCAAAAATAGAGGGAAGAAGGACCAGACCAGGTGAGTGCTGTCTGCTAAGACCTGGGGTTTATAAATTCCTAAAGAGCTCATTCAATTTTAAGTGACAGTAATCCCAACTCAATTTGGGTCAAGACCAAACAGCCAAGAATTGTCTCATATAACTGAAAAGGCTGAGGGTTAGTTAGCTTCAGGTGTGCTGGACTCAGGGACTCAGAAGGTGGTGAATTCAGTCTCTCGCTGTTTCTGCTCTGATTTTTTTCCGTGTTGTCTTCATTCAGGCAGTCTCTCCTTTATATTTTCATCCTATGGACAGTGTCTTCCTCCTGGGTGCTCTGGCAAAAGTCCTGGGAATGAGGATTTGACCAGCTGGAATTAGGGACACATTGCTGAACAAATTCCCATGACTGGCTGGACCCGGGGGGTTGGTGGGTTCAGCTCTCCTCAGCATCATGGATAAGACTAAGGGCAGAAGCTGGGCAGGCAAATTTAGCAGATGCTTACCATGCAACTGTGTGTGTGTGTGTGTGTGCATCTGCATGCATTTAAATGCATTCATTCATTCTATCTACTAGGAATGAAGAGACTAGAGAAGAAGGAAAAATACATATAGTAATTTTATTATCTAGACATGAATACATTCTTGAAGTTAAATAAAAAATTGGTTCAGAAGCCAATACATTTTTAATGTTTTCATTTTTTTTGTCTTTCAAAACAACTTTAGAATTTCATATAGTTGGCAACATATCATGATTAGGACCATTAGAAAATTAAGTTCTGTATGAACTTAAAGCATGGTAAAGCAGAAGGATAGATCCTAGAGTAGAAATGGTTGAATCTGATTATGCTACCTACAGACGAGAGTCATTCAACCCCTCTGGGCTTCAGAGTGTGGTTGGGGATAAATCTCTTGCAGTGGTGTTAGTGAGGGCTAAGTGCAAGATAAGATGTCGGGTGCATGGGAGGTGCAGATGTGGAAGTTACTGTTGTTGGGAGCCTGCAGCTGGCTACACGGACCAGCATTCCAAGATCTCCATGATTTTAGGGATCTCACACACACTGTCATTTCAGAGTCCCTGTCAGGCTACTCTGCCTGAGAATAAATGTTGCTGATCCCAGGTATGGGGCAATGCTGGTTGAAATCAGTTGACAATGAGCACTTTGAATACTACAGGTTGAATTCAGCTGACAGCAAGTTAATAATTAGCTGGATCCAAAATAGTCTATGATTAGAGAAAATATATGTCAGATAGAATTCAACTTTTTATTTTCCAAATCAGCCTGTACATGTGGTTATAAATGGCTTTCCGAAATCTTATACCAAGGAGTTTATGAGTTTATGAAGTAGACCATGAAAGTGTATTTGTGTATATATATGTTAAGTGGCTTTGCTGAAGGGTCTGTGCCTTTGGGAATAGAGACTAATGAATCCCTGACAGGTGATCAGATTCTTACCAAACCTGTGGCTGGGATCTAGGAATGACTGAGGTTTCACTTGAGGCTGCCCCTGCTCTGGCTGTCTAAATTGGAGAGGAGGCCCAGAGGTCATATCTTAATGGGAAATTCACAAGATGATTTGGAATAGAAACTTGTAACAGTGGGATCAGAGTGAGTCAGTAAGAACTTGGCTTGGCGGCTCATGAGCTCAGCATTGAGTTGAAGCTCCAGTGCTGCTGTCTATGCAGAGATGTTTCCCTTGCCTCCTTCTTTCAGACCAAGTGTAGGATCAGTAGAGTGAGCAGGCTCCAAATTAAAGTCTACTTGGGCATCAGAAAATTCTTTCATTGGCTGTTTCTCTAGCTTATTGAAAGGGAATCGTGGAAGCATCTGGGACCAAGTCCCTTGGCAACTAGTTTTATGAAGGTAAAAGGTGTCAAAATTTAAGTCTGATAACTAGTGAGTTCTGGTAGCTTCTAAGTCATATCTCTTGGGTTTATGAATGAATTTTTGTCCAGTAAGACATAAAAAGAGTTTGGTCATTGTCCTTCAGGGGCTCAGACCCTGGGAAACAGATTCAGAGTCCTGGCAGGTGGAAGAAGATGCATTTGGGATAGCAGACACGCTTTATTCGGAGGTGGCAGTAGCCCCTATCCCCCAGCACCCTGACACTTTCCATAGGTTTTTAAAAAATTTTTTATTTTTTGAATATGCAGGCCAAGCAAAGAAGACACAGTGCCAACAGGTTACATAAGTGAGTGCATGCTCACAAGCAGGTGTTTACGACCTTGACTTCATACTAAAACAGAGCTAGCCAGTAGTCTTGGCAAGGGAGCCTAACTATAGCCATCTTGGACCTGCCCTACAGTCATTTATTCAGTCATTATATTGTCTTCCTCTTCAAAATGGAAACATGATTGAGTAAAAAGAGAGAAACCACTGGGGAACTGGAATCTAGATGCATCCCCAAACCTCAGTTGATATTTGATATAATTGGTTATAAAAATATATTTCTCAGAAGGGGAAAAACATTGTTTCTGATGAAGGGAAGCATACCAGATATATTTTCTTGTGATAATTTCCATAAGTAATTGTTAAACAAATGCATAATTTCCTCTAGTTCAGTGGTTCTCCAAGTATTACCGTCCTTGGCCCAGCAGCATTCAGGAACTTGTTGGAAATTCAGACTCAGCCTCTTCTTGAACCTATGAATCAGATACTCTGGGACTATCTGGGCCCAGACACCTAAGCTTCGACAAGCCCACCAGGTGATTCTGATCGGTGCTCACATTTGAGGACCACTGCTCTGAATGTTGGTTTAAGCACTTATTATTGCATTTGCCAGCCTGCCCGTAGCAGCATATCCTCAGCAACCTGCAAATACATGGAACCCATTTTTTGGTCTTCCCCTGCCTCTTGTTTTTGTATGCACTAGGACAGAGATGACAGAAGTGTCTCTCACCAGTTATATTCAAGTCCCTCTTGTTTTTAGGAAGATGATGGCTATTTTTGGAGGACCTATTCTGTTAGAGTTCTTTTTCACCTTCAAACTTGTAGTAATTGAACATGAATATTCTTCTGCATTTTTTAAAACTGTAAATATTTGTTATTGTTGTCAGGGAAAATATATAAATATAACTAGTACAATTTCTTCTCAGTTTCTTCCTCACTTTGTGGCTTATTATCTTTTTAGAAGCAGAAATTTTATTTGTATCCAGTAAATCTAATAAAATTTCTAATTCCCCATAAAACATTTGTTTCTGTAATCTCTCTTGAATTCAGCCTACTAATCCATCCAGATATTTACAGAACAACTAATTTTCCCTTCCTATTGCACTTTATGCTTTCTAATTTTTTCTCCTAAAAGCAAACATATAGTGAACCATTTTATTGAGAAAAAATGCAAAACCAGATAATTGACCTTCAAGTTCAAAGACAAATGAGAGACTCAGTGTTTTAATTTTTATTTAGGTTTATCACATTACAGAGACTTACCTAAAGCATATTACACTGTTAAAACTTTTTTGAGGATTCTGTATTTACAGTATTTAAAATGTTGGCCAATGCCAAGTAGAATATCAAGTGCATGATCTTTAATTCACCACCCCCAGGACAATGCCACTTATGTTCTGTCTGTGCACAATATTGATTAGTGTAGCTACATAATAAGTTTTGAAATTGGATAAATCAATTTCTATCACTTTCTTCTTCCAAATATTTTTAGATATTTTCACTTCTTTGCCTTCTACATTAATTTTAGCTTAAGTTTTTATTGGAACTTTGGTAGGGATTGCATTAAACTGTATATAAATTTAGAGAAAATTAACACCTTTACCATGTTGAGTTTTCCAATCCATGAACATGGTATATTTCCCCATTTATTTAGATCTTCTTCGATATCATTAATCTGAATTGTATCATTTTCAGTAGTGAGTCCTGTATGTATTTCTTTAGATTTATATCTGTTTAATTTACTTGAGAGATTAGAAATGGTATTGCATTTTAAAATTTGTTTTCCAAGTGTTTATTGCTGGTATGAAAAGTTACAATTATAATTTTGATGTTTATCTTGTGGAACTCATTTATTAGTTCTTAAATTTTTTTTGAGGTTCCTTGGGATTTTCTATATAGGTAATCATATCATTTGAAAATGAGGACAGTTTTATTTCATATTTCTGATCTGTATGTATTTTACTCCTTTTCTTGCCTTATACTTCTGGATAGAACTGGCTTTCTGTTACTAAGAGTGGTGAGAAAAACATCCTTGCCTTATTACTAATCTTATGGGGAAAGCATTCATTATCTCACCATTAAGTCTGCTATGAGCTGTAGGGTTTTGGGCATATATTCTTTATGAAGTTGAGGAATTTCTCCTCTATCCCTATTTTTTGAGAGTTTTTCTTTTAAATCATGAGTGGGTATTGCATTTGTATTGATTGATATGATCATGTGATTTTTCTTTAACTTGTTAATGTAGTGAATTACACTGATTATGTTTGAATGTTGAAATAGCCTTGTATTCCTCATTTGGTCATGGATACATATTTCCTTTTATATGCTACTGAATTCTATTTGCCAACATTATGTTGAGAATTTTTGTATGTATACTAATGAGGGAATATGTTGGTCATTTTCTTTCTTTTTTCTTTTTGTATAAGTTTGGAATCAGGGTAATACTAGCTACTAGCTATTAGCTTCATAAAATGAACTTGGAAGTGTTCCATTCACTTGTTTTTTTTTTTAAATAAGAGATTGAGTATAGTTGATATTAATTTTTCTTAAACATTTAGTAGAATACTCCAGTGAAATCACCTGGGCCTGGAGATTTTTTTTTTAAATTTTAAGGTAGTTTTAAAAGTATAGCCAGCTTGCCTTTTATGCAGAAGGTTGTGGGTTTGAACCCCAGCACCATGTACACAATGAAGTGTCTGAGCAATGAAAGCAGATGAAAAAAAAAACTAAGTAAAATTGATTCTCTTTTTCTCTCTCTCTCTACAAAAAAGTGCTGCATGCCTGTAGTCCCAGTGGCTTGGGAGGCTGAGGCAGGAGCATTGCAGGTTTGAAGTCAGTCTCAGCAATTTAGCAAGGCTCTAAGTAATTGGGTGAGATCTTGTCTCCAAATAGAAATATAAAAAGGGTTGGAGATGTGGCTCAGTGGTTAAGTGTCCCTGGGTTCAATCCCTGGTATAAAAAAAGCATAAGTTCAATTTCCTTAATAAGTAGTTACCTTATATTTAAGTGATTTCTTTCATATTTGCTGAGTTGTGGTAGTTTGCATTTCTTGAGAAAGTGGAACATTTTATCTTTTGTTACATGTATGTGCATGGAGTTGTTCACAGTATTTCCTTTGTTATAATATCACTTGTTTAATTCCTGATATTGGTAATTTATGTATTCTTTTTCCTTTCTCAGTCCTGTTGGAGGTCTTTTTTTTTTTTCCCTGTACTGGGGATTGAACCCAGGGGTGCTTTACCCTTGAGCCACAGCCCCAGATCTCTTAATTTTTTATTTTGAGGCAGAGTCTCGCTACGTTACTCAGGGCCTTGCTAAGTTGCTGAGGCTGGTTTTGAATTTGCGATCTTCCTGTCTCAGTCTCTCAAGCTCCTGGAATTACAGGTGTGCACCACTGGCTGGCAATTTTATTGATCTTTTAAAGAACCAGCTGTGTTTGGTTTCTGCTCTTATCTTTATTATGCCTTCTTTCTTTGGGCTTATTTTACTTGGTTTTTTTTTTGGGTTCTTGAGTTTGGAGCTTAGATTATTATTTTGAGAACTTTCAGCTTTTCTGATGTGTGCAATCAATGCAATAAGAGTTCCTCTAAGCACTGCTTTGCTGTTTCCTACAATTTGATATGTTGTACTTTCATTTTGTTTCAGTTCACTTTATCTTTTTATTTCCTTAAATACTTTATCTTTGATTCATGCATTATTTGGAAGTGTTTTGTTTGAAGACTTATCTGTTATTGAATTTTAGTTGATTACATTTTGGTTATAGACATACTCCCTGTGTTTTCTTTTAAGTTTGTAGAGGGTTGTTCTTTTTGTGGTCTAGGACATAGTCTACCTTGGTATATCTTCCATGAACACTTGAAAAACATGTATTCTGTTGTTGGGTGGAGTGTTCTATAAATATTGATTAGATTCTGTTGAATAATTGTGCTGTTGAGTTATTTTACCTCTTTTTTCTATCTAATTCCCCCATCTATTACTGAGAGAAGGTTATTGAAGTGTTCACTATGATTATAGATTTGTCTATTCCTCCTTTAATTTTTCTTCACATAGTTTGCAGGTCTGTTGTTTGGTACATATGCACTTAGAATTGCTATATCTTCTTGGTGGACTGACTCTTTTATCATTATATAATGTGATTTTCTGTTTTTGGTAATTTTCTTTTCCCTGAAGTCTAGATATATTAACCACTTCTACTTTCTTTGATTAATGTTTGCATGATATATAGATAACATATCCTTTTAATTTCAACCTGCCTACATCCTTATACTTGAAGTGAACTTTTTAGAGATAGCATATAGATGAGTGAGGTTTCTACATCCTCTCTGCCAATCTCTCTTTTAATTGGCATATTTAAGCAATTTACACTTAATATAATTATTTATATGCTGTTGGTTAAGCCCCCTTTTATTTATTTATTTTTGTTTTCTGTTATCTGCTTTTGATTTCTGTTTTCTTTGTCCTGCCAACTTGTGGGCTTCTTGAATGCTTTTTTTTAAAGAGAGAGAGAGAGGAGAGAGGGAAAGAGGAAGAGAGAGAGAGAGAGAGAGAATCAATTTTATTTAGTTTTCATGTTGCTTTCATTGCTCCGACACTTCACTCTGTACGTGGTGCTGGGATTTGAACCTGTGACCTTATGCATTCCAGGCAAGTGCTGTAACCACTGAGCCACCATTCCAGCCCTCCTGCTCCAGCCCTCTCGAGCATCTTTTAAAAATAGAATTATTTGAGAGCATTTTTTGTCCACAGAAGCATTCATTGGAAGGTACAGAAATTCCCAAGTCATCTGCACCAGGATATGCATAGCTTCACCCATTATCAACATCACCCAGCAAAGCGGTCCATTTGTTACAAATGATGAAATTACATTGACATATGATTATCATTTAGCATCCATAGTTTGCATTTAAAAAATTCCATTTTAGTTTTCTTATAGTGCTTTTAGATGTATTTTTTTCTTCTAAAAGGAGAGAGAGGGACAATGAGAGAGAGAGAAAGAGAGAATTAACTTCATTCAGTTTTCATGTGGCCTTTGTTGTTCTGATACTTCGTTGCGTATGTGGTGCTGAGGTTCGAACCTGCATACCCGTGCATGCCAGGCAAGCACAGCAACCGCTGAGCCACCACTCCATCCCCTAGATGCATCTTTTTAAATAACAACTTTATTTTTAAGTTTCTTTAGGAAATCTATCTGTCCATCATTATCATCATCTTCATCATTACTATCTTACATTAGTCTTGCTCTTGTCATTTGACCAGTTTGAGTGGAAATAGAACCTTGGTTCTCTTTCTGTGCTTTCATTCTCTCCCATTCATAACACATTTTTCTTTTCTTTCTTTCTTTTTTTTTTTTTTTTAAAGTATCCGTGGGTTTAATACCCAGTACCTTCTGGAAAAAAAAATCAC
Organism: Aplodontia rufa; assembly: GCA_004027875.1. Taxonomy (NCBI): domain Eukaryota; kingdom Metazoa; phylum Chordata; class Mammalia; order Rodentia; family Aplodontiidae; genus Aplodontia; species Aplodontia rufa. Next base: position 11,562 of record PVKS010019645.1, read on the forward strand.
ATTTTACAGCACCTTAAGTCACATTCTGTTTTGGTACTGGGGATTTAACCCCAAGTACATTCTAACACTGAGCTACATCTGCAGTCCTTTAAAAAAAATGTTTTGAGACTGAGTCGAAGTTGCCCCAGCTGATCTCAAGTTTGTGATCCTCCTCTTTGCTTTCCAAGTCCCGAGAATTACTGCACACACCCCCATGCCCAGCCTAATTTTGTTTTCATGATAACTCGGCGTTACCTGTGTGATATCTCCCCCTGGACCCCAGTGAAGGAGCCAGGCTGTGTGAAATCTGGCTGAAGACGCTCAGGCCCCAGGGAAACTTACCAACGGAAAATGCAAACCGATGAAGCAGCTCAGAGTTCACTGAGGTTTTCAACCCTCCTGACTCCCAATACTAGAGGAAGAAAGGGAATCTGTCAAATGCTTCTGAATGCATTCTGATCAAGAGGCCACAAGAGTAAGTGCCTATGGAAGGGCTTCCATTCTAACCACCACAACACCAGGACTGTACAAACCAGTTTTATTACTCCACAGCTCTGGGTGCACCCTGGTCATGCTCTTGTCACACCTGCTTTTCAGACTGGCCTAGGCCAAGGCAAGGTGCTGGCTTAGCAAACAGATAAACTGTTCTGCAAAACTGCAACCGTCAGCTGAAGGTTGAAGGCATAACTAACATTGCAGAGGGGAGCATGCACAGCCCAGGACTATGACTTCTGGAAGAGGAAATCCTCTCTGACAGGGCCAGACCATACTGCTGTCCTTGGGAGAGGGTGCTCGCTCTGAGGGTGGGTCGCTCCTTCAAACCCATCCATGTCATGGGCAGAACACTCCACTCTTTGAGCTTTCAGATTCAGCAATTAATTGCATCAAAAGCAGTCAGCCTGATGCCCTGGCAGGCCTGGCTCTCTGCGCACTCCTTGGTCCTTCCTGGCGAGCAGGGAAGGATGGACATACATGGAAGGCTGGCCAGCCCCTGTGGCAAAATGAACTTGGGAGCGAGAGGCAGAAAGCCCAGCTGCAAACACAGTCAATGTTGTCCCATGAGCAGCTCCTCCAGCACTGTCAGTCCAGGGAAGTGCTCAGAGTAGGTGGCCGGTGCCCCTCACTGCATGCCGAACCACTGCTCCTGGTCGGCCCACTGGGCCGCCTCACTGTCGCTGCCCTCCAGGTCCCCTTCTTCCCCACTCCCTTCCATGTCATCCACATCCTCCTCCTGAGTGGCATCTGTGGGACTCTCCTCCTTCTCCATCTTCTGCATCCCCTCTAGAGACTTCTGGTCATTGGGGTCCAAACTGAGTGCTATACTATACTGGTCCATTGCTTCCTGATACTCATTGACAGCTACAAGGAAATCTCCTAGGATCCGATGTAGGACACAGTCACTCTGATTAGCCAGTGCATTCCTTAGCAAAGCAATTCCATCTTCATATTTATGTTCTCTGCTAAGTAGTTCCGCTTTTTTCACCATAGCTTTAATGTAATCTGGCCTTTGGGTCAGGGCTTTATCTAACAAAGTTTTGGCTTTCTCCTGTGTCACTGGGCCTTCCAGACAAACGGTGGCTAAAAGGGTAAGGGTCTGTGCATTTGCACCTAGAGTCTTGTAAACATTGTTAGCCATTACCGTTGCTTCCCAAATGCTGTTAGAGGCTAAGTAACATTCGATGAGACCTTCATAACAATCCAAGCGACAAGGTGCAAGCCGTATGGCCTCGCAGAAATGGATTATTGCTTCTTGGACTCTGCCCATGTTCCTAAGTGCTGCTCCTTTAAGCAGCAAAGCTTCACACTGTTACTGTTCAGCTGAATGGCCTTGGCTCCCAAGTAGAGGGCATGAGAATAGCGCTTGCTATAGAAGCTATGACACCCAGAGACCACCCAGGGTTCTGCATGCTGATCAGAAATATTGAAAAGGTGGCAGCCAAGGTACTCCACATCCTCTAGCCTCCCCTCTTGTGCCAGGAGGTAGCCATACACATCCATTCCTTTTATCAGATAAGGATCCAACATCTGTGCCTGTTCAAACTTGAGGACAGAGTTTTTATTATCTCCAGCTCTGAAGTACAGATCTGCCAAGCTTCCCAGCAAGTCCACGTTATCTCGCAATAAGGACTTTTTCTCCAGTGAGCAGATGGTATTGATTGCTCTTGAGTTGTCACCAGTGTGCACAAAAGCATACGCTTTGATCCACACAGACAGCCAGTCCAAGTTAGGCACAGTTTGGATCACATTCATTGTCATTGATGCCCCCTCTGCACCTTTTACAGAAAGGGATAGCAAACCTAGAATGGCATCAAGGGCTAATGGGCACTGCTGCAGCACTTCCTTATAGCTGGTGACTGAAGGGCGCTCCTGACCAACCTTCTTGTACAGGTTTGCCAGCATCATGTTTATTTTGGGAGTTCTTTGTCTTGAAGGGATTCCATCAAGTATAGCAATGGCATCTTTATCTTGTTTTAGCATTGTGTAACATTCAGCCATTTTGTATTTCACTTCAGTTTCAGATGGAAGACACTCTAATTCTAGTTGCTCAGGAGGGTGAGGCAGGAGGATCACAAGTTCAAAGCCAGCCTCAGCTACTTTGCAAGGCCCTGAGTAATTTAGCAAGACCCTGACTTTGTGGAGTAGATGCAGAATTTCCAGTTGAAGGTCTCACTTTTGAAGTTTTACTTAGGGCTTTCTTTTGCTGTAAAGCCGTGGTATACTTACTTACAGCATTCCGATACTCCTTATCATGAAAAAGAGAATCCGCATGATACACCAAAAGCTGGTACTTTTGAGATGGGGAGAACAACTCAGGGTTGTTATTACTCATTGTAAGTAACAAGCTGCTGAGAAGCTGCACGTTGGAGTGCAGCCCCGCGGCCGCCATGTCCCGCACATGGTCTATCACATTCATTCTGCCTGGCAAAACCACAGGTAGGTGCGGTGGTTGCGGTGCGAAAAGTCGCCAGAAAAATCTTTCCACATTTTTCTTAAGTATTTTTTCTATGTACATTTTGGAACACGTCAGACAGTGTTACATTTTTTTCTTCAAACATAAGCTATAATTTAGAAAATTCTAGAAAGGAAAAGTCAATTTTTTTATTGCCATGTTTTCCTATTGTTCGATAATTCCTATTGTTCCAATGTTCTTTATTCATTTACTTCTGGTTGAATAATTTTCCTTAGCTATTTTTGGTAAGGATAGGCCTGCTGATGTTAAATTCTCTTAGTCCTGCTTAATCAGAGATTGTCTTAATTTCTCATTCATTTCTGAAGGATATTTGTGCCAAGTATGGAATTCTAGGTTGGCGTTTCTTCTCTTTTATTACTTGAAAAAGAAAAATACTAAAAAAAAAAAAAATACTCTATCACTTTCTTCTGACTTCCATAGTGTTTGATGAGAAATCTGCTGTCATCAGAATGGTTTTTGAACCTATAGATACATTTTTATCTGACCAAGATTTTTTTTTCATCTATTGTTTTCACAATTTTAATTATGGTGCAAATTGGCATGAATTTCTTTCTTTCTTTGTTTCTTTGTCCTTTTTTACTTTGTCTTTTGCATTTCTGAAGATTGAACCCGGGGGTGCCTTACCACTGAACTACATCACTATCCATTTTTATTTTATTTTATTTTTTTTAAAGAGAGAAACAACTTTATTTAGTTTTTCACATGGCCTTAGTTGCTCCAACACTTAGTTGTGTACGTGGTGCTGGGGTTTGAACCCGGGTCCTCGTGCTTGCCAGGCAAGCGCTGAAACCACCGAGCCACCGCTCCAGCCCCCATTTTTATTTTTTATTTTGAGATGGGACCTCATTAAGTTGCCCAGACTGGCCTTGAGCTTGCAATCTTCCTGCCTCAGCCTCCCTAGTAGCTGGGATTATGGTTGTGCACCGCTGCACCTGGAGTTTGGTATGGATTTCTTTTGGTTTGCACTGTTTAAGATTTAATTTTCAGAATATATATATCTGTGTATATATATATATATATATACGTATATATATAATTTTATTAGAAGCTTGTTTGATTGTTCAACAAATAAATTAATGAATAAAATAAAATAAAAAATAAAAAAAAAATTTGGTAATCTTAAATCTGTAGTTTTATGTCTTTTTGCCAAATATGGGAAGTTTCCAGCCATAATTTCTTTGCATACTTTTTCAAAATGTCCTTCCTTTTTCTCCACTTTTTTCATGATTCTGGTGAAGTGAATGTTTCAGTCCCATATGTCCCTGAGGCTTTTTTTTTTCCAGTCAGTTCTTTCTGTTGTTTAGGTTGGGTAATTTCTGTTGTTCTGTCTTCCAGTTCATTTGCTTCTTTCCTTAATTCTTCCTGTTTTGTTGTTGTGCCTATTCATTGAGCTTTTTACTTTGGTTATTGTATTTTTTTATCTGTAAAATATCCATTTGATTTTGCTTTATATATCTTATTTATTTTATGAAAATTTCTATTTGTTTGCTATTTCTATTTTGTCATTCGTTTCAAATGTTTTCGTAATTGGTCTTTGAAGTATTTTTTTGTTGATTTTAAAAATTGTTAGATAATTCTAACATCTCTGTTATGTTGGTTTTGGTATTTTAAATTTTTTTTTAAAATATAGTTTGACAGTATAGCTTTTCCACATTTTTATCAGAATTTTCCTTGAGTATTTTACTTTATTTATTTATTTTTTGATATTATTGGAAATGAGCCTGACTGCCACATACTGGACCTGAATCAGGATGGAATTGATGAAGAGTCATTCACCATTGAATATAAGACTTATACTAAATACCTTTCTTTTTAGCTTCTGGTTTACACTTAACTTGGCCTGGTGTCTCCAAATTGGATAAGTTTATTTGTTTCCCTTCTCAGAGAATAGAACTTCATTCTTCTGCAGGAAGTGATGTCTCTGCCTGGGGGAAAGATGAGAGGTCTTAGTAGCCCAGTTACTTCTTAGACATATTTTCAACTATATCTATTATTTTCAGCATTATCTAGTATCCCTTTCTCCTTTCAGAATTACCTGAATTCTAGTTTTTGAAACTTTTAAGGACTTTTCAGCATGGATTTCATTGGAAAATTCATTTGTTTTTAGCCATCTTTCCAATACCCCAAACCACTGGTGTATCAGTCAGGGTTCTCTAGAGACACAGAAACATTAAGAGGGGATTTATTAGATTGGCTGTCATGACCACAGTGTCTGAAAAGTTCCACAATGGCCATTTGCAGGAAAGCCAGAGAGCTGATAGATGCTGCTATAGTCAGCTTTTTCACTATTGTGAGCAACAAAACTGACAAGAACAATTGTAGAGGAGGAAGTTTACCTGGGGCTCATGGCTTCAGGGATCTCAGTCCATACGCAGTTGGCTCCACTGCTCTGGGCCTGAGGTGAGGCAGAACATCATGGTGGAAGGGTGTGGCAGAGGACTACAGCTCAGGATGTGACACCAGGAAGGAGAGAGAGAGAGAGAGAGAGGAGACAGAGAGAGAGAGAGAGAGGCTGATTCTGTTGTCCAGGGACAAAATATTTACCCCAAAAGCATACCCCCAGAGACCCACATCCTCCAGCCACACCCTACCCGCCTACAGTTACCACTAGTGAATCCATTTAAGTGGATAACATTGATTAGGTTAAGGCTCTCATAACCCAATCATTTCACCTCTTCGCTTTTTTGAGTTGTTTCATACATGAACTTCTGGGGGACACCTAATATCTAAACTCTAATAGCTTCCCAGTCCAAGAAGCTTGAAGTCTCAGAACCAGAGAGAGACCAATGATGAAACTGCAGTCTGAGATCAAAGTTCTAAAACCTTTCTGGAGGGCTGCTGGAATTCCACGTTCAAAGGTTAAGAAGCTGGAGTCTGATGTCCAAGTGCAACAGCCAGCAGAAAAATGTGGGGGGAGCGTGTGTGTACAGGGCGCAACTTTCCCCTTTCTTGTGCTTTTTTGATTTATGTGGGCCCCCAACCTACCGGAAGGTGCTTCCCACATTCAGAGTGGGTCTTCCCCACTCAGTTTGCCAACCCCTAGGCCAAATTTCTCTGGAAAACCCTCATACATACTCAGAATTGTGCTTTGCTGATTCTCTAGGCATCCTTTAATCCAGCCACAGCCAAAACTAGCCATCACAGCTGCACGCAGCATTCAGTATTCTTTTGTGTTTTTGCTGGTTATTCCATGCAATTATCTTGTTTTCCACTTCTTGAATGTTATTTATCTCTCTCTATATTGGTTTCTCTCTTTTTCTTGTCTTTGAATGTTTGTGTGTGTTTAAAATTCTTTATTGTATTTTAAGTGGAGTTTCTGGGAGAGTAGGCAAATGTTTACTTTTAGTCTACCATTATAACCAGAAATCTTTCTTATGTCTTGAAGCTTTAATCTTTATTGTTCTCTCTCTCTGGTGAATTCTGCTTCCTACTCTTATCTCTCAGCTTACCCTGAATCATCAGGATGAGGGTCACATGCTGTTTCCTCAGAGAGCACTTCCTAGACCATCCCAGGCCCTTCCTCATTTGTTTCCTATAAGATCATACCTGTTCATACCACAGCTTACTTATTTATATTTATCGTTTATTATATAAGACAGTATAACACCATTTCCTCTCATCTTCCTAATCCCCAGCAAACTGTCTTTATGTTCCATAGTGACCTTTTTGGTGAGTGCCAAGTTCAAAGCGGTTACATCAAGGAAAGAACAGGAAGGAGGGGCCTGGAGCGGTGACTGAGCGGTTGGAGTACCTGCTTGGCATGTGCGAGGACCTGTGTTCAGGCTCCAGCACCACAGACACAACTAAGTGTTGGAGACACAAAGACCAGATGAAAAGTGGATGGAATTGATTCTCTCTTTTTCTCTCTCTCAGTCCCTCCCTCTCTCTTAAAAAAAAAAAAACAATGGAAAAGAGGAGTGGTACAATAATAAAGAAAGGAGTTCTACTTAGTATTATTTTGATTTCTTTTATTTTTTTAAAAGAGAGAAGGACAGTGAGAGAGAAAGAGAGAGAGAGAGAGAGGAGAGGCAGACACAGAGAATAAATTTTTATTGAGATTTTCACATGGTTTTCGTTGCTCTGACAGTTGTGTACATGGGTGCTGGGATTTGAACCTGTGTACTTGCGCATGCTGGGAAAGCGCCTCACCGCGGAGCCACTGCTCCAGCCCCTTATTTTGATTTCTTTAAGGAAAAAAATCTGAAGTAAAAGGTATGCCAGGATGTTGATATTTGCTTTGTTTTATTTTTGCTACACTGGGGATTGAGCCAGTGATTGATGGAGTGGTGCTCCACTTCCAAGCCACATCCCAGTCCTTTATACTTTTTATGTTGAGACAGGGTCTCACTAAGTTGCTAAGACTGACCTTGAGCTTGTGATCTCCTACCTCAGCCTTCCAAGTCACTGGGATTACAGGCATGTGCCACCATACCTGACTGCATGTCCACATTTGCGTTAAGGGTGGTGAATGTCAGGTTATGGTTACTATACTTTTCCGTGGTTTCAATCTTTTTCCATGTTAAACCAAAGATTCTGACTTCACGTAGGGGCAAGAGTAGAAGCAGAAAAGGCTATTGAACAGTGGTCCAGTGGAGGGGAATGGTGCCTTGAAATTGGGGAGACACCAACACACTCCACAAGTACTTTAGAGGATGCACTAAAGTTTTGGATGGAAGTGAAGGAAAGCTAAGAATTAAGGTAATGCCTAGGTTTGGAAATCAAGCAGGTGGGGAGACAAAATTTACAGAGATTCAGAAGACTGAATAAGTAAGGTTGTAGAGAGAAGCGTGGTGAAGAAGGATGTAAAAAATTCAGAGTTCAACAAAACTGTGCTTTCTGGTGTTAAGTCTAAGAGTCACTTAAATGTCTAAGTGGAGATGTCAAGAAGCAACTGCATACCTAAGCCTAGGGCTCACGGAAAAGGTCAGTACCAGAGAGGGAAACTGGAAATTATCAGTATACGGAGGCATAAGACATAAAACTGGATAAGATCATGATGAGAATGGAAAGAAGGCAGGACTAAGCCCAGAAAACTCCCACACCATCCTTACAGAACTGAGAGAGCCCATGGTGGATAAGCAGGATGGGTATAATTAAAACCACTTTGTCATCAAAACCAACAGGGAATCAAAGAAAAGAAAGATACAATTAAATTAGATTTGGCAGCATGATCATTAGTGATTGTGACAAGAATAGTATTCATAGCAGAGTAAAGGTAAAAGCTACAAGACTGAGGAGTGAATCAACTTTTCAATTTATCTGCCATGTTCCATAATGTAATAATTTGATATTAGCCTGAGAAGGCAGATAAGAAAACGAAGAGGGCAAGAGTAGACAACTCCAGAAGTTTTGCTCGGGAAAGGAGCACAGATGGAGTTGTGGCAGAAGAGGGAATTTGTATCAAGGAAGGTGTGTTCTTGTACTGCTTTGCTGAGTGTTTGAGATGGGAAATACTTCAGCATGTGTGTATGGTGACAGAATGACCCAAGAGCAAGGGAGAGACCATTGTTGCAGGGAGAATAAAGATGGCTCCATGAACAAAGTTATGGGGAAGGTGAGTGGAAGGTCTTCTAGCACATGCTGAGGAGGTGTCTCTCACTACTGTAGAAGACAGACTGTGAATGTGAGGGTGGGGAGGCTTTGAAGGTTTGAGGTCTGGAAACAAGAATGCTCCTGAAGGAGGCAACAAGGTCACTAACTCACAGAAGAGGAAGGGGGATGTTACAGGAATTTTGAGAAAACGAAAGTCATCTTAGTAAAAAGGAATCCAGAAAGGAGAAGGACAGGATTTCAGAGAGTGTTCAGTTCCTTACTTAAAATCAGTGTAAACCAATCATCCTGAATGTACTTTTTTCCAGCAATGGTCTGTTATTTTAAAAGCGTGAAGAAGATAGGCAATTGAGTTTAGCCAGGCTTGGGATAGCCATACAAGGGGAAAAGAGAGAGAAAAGGACAAGGGTGTTGAAGAGTTTGCAGAAGAGTGATTATGAAATTGGAAGATGGAAAAAATAACAATGCACAAATGTTGACCTATGTACACCTGTGACTTGGGAGGCTGAGGTAGGAGGATTGCAAATTTGAGGCCAGTCTTGGCAACTTAGTGAGACCCTGTCTCAACATAAATAATACAAAGGGTTGGAGGTGTGGCACAGTGGTTAAGCACCACTGGGTTCAATCCCCAGGGTAGCAAAAATGAAATGAAACAAAACACAACAAATGTTAACGTGCAGGCATATCTTTTACTTTAGATTTTACTTTTTTAAAGAAATCAAAATAATATTAACTAAGTGGAACTCTTTTTGGTGCCATTGTGCCACTCTCCCTTTCTCTTCTTTCGTTGATGTAACCATTTTGAACTTGGCACTCACCAAAAAGGTCCAATGAAACGTGAAGACAGTTTGCTGGGGATTCGGAAGACGGGAGGAAACAGTGCTATACTGTCTGTATGTAATAAGCAATAAATATAAATAAGCAGGCTGCGGTGTGAATGGGTGTGATCTTATAGGTAACAAATGAGGAAGGGCCTGGGATGGTCTAGGAAGCGCTCTCTGAGGAAGGAGCATGTGACCCTCATCCTGATGATTCAGGGTAAGCTGAGAGTTAAGAGCGGGAAGCAGAATTGACCAGAGAGAGAGAACAGAAAAGATAAAAGCTTCAAAGCAAGTCAGAGCTCCATTCTGTGCTTTTGTGTTCATAAGGCTTTTCTTACACACATTTTTATGCTTGTATTTCCTATTTTTAAAAAATCTAATGTCTGATATTATTACGTCTAGTATGATTTGCGTATTTTATTTTATTTTTTGGCGGTGCTGAGAATTGAACCCAGGGCCTTGAGCATGCTAGGCAAGCACTCTGCCAACTGAGCTACATTCTCAACCCATGGTTTTGCATATTTTAAATAATTTATATATTGAAGGAATCAAGCTTATTCATTTTAATAACCAAAGAGAATTGCATTATATGGTGATACCCATTTCACTTATTCATCCATCAATAATTCACTGTCTTTAATCTTTTGTTATTGCTAACAGTGGTACTCTGTGCAGACTTGGGTTTGTCTTCTTGGGCACCATTCAAGAACTTCTGTGGTGGACACCCTGGAATGAGTGGGAATGGTGGTTTATGTGTCATATGCATTTTCCTTCTTCTTGGTGTTTTTATTGGTGCATTATGATCATACACAGTATTGAGATTCAGTGTGACATTTTTTGTACATGCTCATGTGCACTTTCAATTCCACCTGAAACTGTCAAACTGATCTCCAAAAAGGCAGAGCAATTCCATCAGCATGGGTGTTCTTGCTTCTCTATATTCTCCAACACTTGATATGGCCTGACTTAAAAAATATTTGGCAATATAGATGATGTTAAATATATTTTCTTTAAAATTAGAAATTGTTGAAAAGATTATGTTACATTCCTCTCTCCTACCCTCAAAGGGATATATGAATTATTCCTTTACTTAAGTCTTCTTAAATCCTTTCAACACAGTTAAATTATGTTCAGGGTAGTAGTCTTGCATATATTTTAATTTATTATTTAAATATTTTATGTAATTTAATACTATTGTAAATATTTTAAAATTAATTTATTGTTTATTCTCTTTTTAGGTATACATGACATAAGATTGTACAGTGACATAGTTATAAAAGCATGGAGTTTAGCTTGTTCTAATTCAATCTCTAGTTTTCCCTTTCCATTCCCTTTCTCCAAGCCCATTATACACACAACAATAGAATCTAATTTGACATAGTTATAAAATCTTGGTGTGTACCTTATTTTAGCCCAGTTCCCAATATTTCCCCTTACCCTCCCCTCCTCCAACTGCCTGTTCTTTTTAGATATAGTTGACAATAGGATAAACATTGACACTTTTATAAAAGTATGCAGTACAATTTATTCTGCTTCACTCTTCAGTAATTCCCCTCTCCTTCCTTCTGTTCTCATCCTTCTACTCTATTGATCTTTTAAAAAAATTTTATTGAGTTGTTGTACAATCATAAATGCATATGTAGTATTTTATGTAGCATAAAATACACTCATAAAAGTGGCCTATTAAGATTGTACATGTGTGACCTCTGCCCAGTCTCCACTATATCTTGGTGTAATTGTCAATTTTTGCACCTAGGCCATACCAGGCTCTTGCCAGCCAGCCAATCTCTGACTTGTATACAGAATGTTAAAATCAGTTTAGACATGTCTATCTTCTCAAACACTTATTATTTCTTTATGGTGAAACATTCAAAATCTTTTGAAATATATGGTAAAAAGTCAGGCAATGTAGCACACATCTATAATCCCTGAGACTTGGGAGGCTGAGGCAGGAGGATCTTAAGTTCAAGATCAGCCTTAGCAACTTAGTGAGATCCTGTCTCAAAATAAAAAATAATAACAATAAAAAAGACTGAGGATATAGCTCAGTGGCAAAAGTGCCCCTGGTTCGATCCCCAGTACCCCAAACCCAATAATAATAACATAACATTATCTTTTCTTTTTTTTTTTTTTTGGTACATAGATTGAACCCAGGGGTGCTTTACCACTGAGCTACATCCATACCCCTTTTTTATTTTTTATTTTGAGGCAGGATCTTGCCCAGGTTGCTTAGTGGGTTCGCCAAGTTGCTGAGGCTGTCTTTGAACTTGCGATCTTCCTGCCTCAGCCACCTGATTTGCGGGATTATAGGCCTGGCAACATGATCATTACCTATAGCCACTGAAGTGTGCAATAGAGCACCAGAACTTCTTATTTCTACTTAATTACAATTTAACTATTATCCTTTTATCTATAAATCTATCCAGGAGGAGATAACTGATTGTAGTGTGCACACAAACCAAGGTGATCACCTAGGCAGAGCATCTCAGCTATTCAGGCACGTGAGAACGGCGGCTCTCATGGTGTTTCTCCAGCTTGCTGGAGGGTTGGTATCACCCGGGATGTTGGCCAAAAGCACACATTTCCTAGCTACTCTCCAGGAGACTTGATTCATCAGGTTTAGGGAGGGGTTGGCAAACTCTTTGAAAACAAATGACCCCAGCAACTTGTATCTTAAAGCAAAATTGATGGAGAGACAGCTAACATGAACTTGGAAAGAAGGTCCCTGGAGTTTTACTGTGAATGGCAGTGATGCAAGGTGTTCTTTGCAGATGCAACCGAATGTTATTTATACAACTGAATAGAAGCAGAAATATGAGTTCTTCACTAGCCAGATTAGAAACATGAAAAGAAAACCACCACAGGTATTTTTTTTTTTTTTAAAGAGAGGGACAGTGAGAGAGAGAGAAAGAATCAATTTTATTTAGTTTTTCACGTGGCTTGTGTTGCTCTGAGACTTCGCTGTGTATGTGGTGCTGGGGTTTGAACTTTCGTACTTGTGCATGCTGGGCAAACAGCGTAACCATCTAGCCACTGCTCCAGCCCCCTACCACAGATATTTTAAGAGGGAAAATATATCCAGGAATTGGTAATAAGGGAGATGGAAGGGCTGGATAAACAAATCAGAGGAAGGTGAGGTTGCCCAAAGGGTCATAACTGCAGGAGATCACACGTAAGCAAGGCTGGAGGAGGGAAAGTAAAAACAAGGTCATCAGAACCAGGAGGCCACCGAGGATCCCATGCTTAGCTATCCCCAGGCTTAGTCACAGATGGGGGTAGGGCTGCTAACACTGCAGGAGGGAGGAAGGGAGCAAGTGAGGGAGAGAGAAAGAGAATGAGCAGTGGCGTCTGCCTTCTCCCTTCTTCTCCAGTGCCTCTTGTGGGCTGAACCTCGCTGGAATTCAGCTGGGAAGGCGGTGCAGGAATGGCAAATTGCAGGTGATTAGCCCCCGTGAAACCGAGTAGAACACAGATGGCTGGCACCGGGCTGAGAGCCAACAGGAAGTAACCAGCTGGAGGGGCCAATCACCGTAGCATCCTCACCCGGGGCAGTCACAGGCGGGAGAAGAGTAAGTCGCCAGCCCAACGGCAGGCTGGTTGGAAATTGGCGTTGTAACTGTTGTGTCCATCTGACTTAGAAATATTGGTTCCCATGACCCTGTATGAAATAGTTTATGACTTAACAAGTGGAAAGAGAAAAATCTATTATCATTACCAAGTCAGAACTAGTAGCCCTTGAAAAGAGGCAAGATCACAGGCTTATTTTGCAAAGCTTTCACATTTTTAAAACAAGTTTGAATAATGAAGCTTTTCATGAAAGCTGAGGATGTTTGGTAAATTGGAGTCCCGTTCCAGGTGGCCAGGGTCTAAGTGGAAGAGTGGCAGCTCCATGTAGGCAGAGCATGTGTCTCCCTCCCAGTGTGTGCCTGGGCTGGGGGAATGCACATTTTCTACCTGCAGTCTTAACGGATCATTGCATTTTAATATATAACTATAAAATTTTAGTTTATAAGTTTATAAAAATGCAAAAAGAGAGCCATCTGTGCCTGAGATATTTTACTGCTGTGTGACATATTTTGAGAGGGAATGACAAGATGACAAGGTTGGGATGAGGATGAGGACAATGAAGGGCACACCAATCACCAGGTGACTACATTCAGAGGTGACTGTTGATCCTCTGGGAAGATATTAAATTCTTTGCTAGCTCTACAAACTTAGCCTTTTAAGGTGACCAAAATGTTACGTAAGTCAGGTTTTTGTTTGTTTTAAAGAATTTGGGTTTAATGTCAATCTTCCTCTAATGGCAAACTTCATGCCCAAATTCCTGCCCATCACATCCTTTCAGGGACAGGAAAGGACCCTAGGGATGTGTAAATCCATCTGATTTCCTCAGTAAGAAAGTAACTATAGAAACACTTAGAAAATAGCTTGATCATCCTGAACACTAAAAAACTTTAAAAATCAGCGTGCAGCTAGCAAGACAGGAACTTTGATTAGGAACTTTTCTAAGATGCTTTTCCTTGACTGCAGCATAAAGTTATTTGGTTTAGCTAGTAAAGTTTTTTTTTTGGAGCTGTTGGAGCACAGTTGGCTAGACGGATAAATCATTTACTAGCATTCTCTAGAAACGGATTAAAGTGAATTTGTTCTTGGCTTTTCAGTCTTAGAATGGCTCAATTCCTCATTGGGGATTCAATCTCTACCATGGTGTGGCCTGATGCTGGTGTTAGGCTGGAGTGACCACAAGAGGGCAGCAAAGACAAAAGTATGTCGCTATTGCTAAGCGGAACACTGAAAATAGGCCAGAGAGGGAAGGAGCAAGATCTCAAGTGGGCCAGGAGGAAAAGGAAGGGATGAGCTCACCGACAGAAGGTCGCAAATTCCTTTATAGTCTTAGTAGGAAAGCGTTAAAATTACTGAACAAAACAGAATGTACTCGCTATGCCACCAGAATTTGCTTTAAAAGATTTTAGACAGGGACTTCAAAAAAAAATGTAATCTGAAGCAGAGACTGTGATTTGCCTCCAGAGCCTGGAAGCATTTTGGGGTGAAGAGACCCCCGTCTCTCTGAAGACAGTGTCTTTATCCAGCTTTATATGAAGATCATTCCTGAGTTTGCACTCCTCAGGGTGCATGTCAGGAAGGTCTGAGATAGGACATTTCCTTCCGTTTTCCTTAATCTTGTCCTGGGCTACATCTAGGGGAAAGATAAAATTCTATTTCAATATACTTAAAATGTCTAAGGGCCACATAAATGGCAATACCTGTATTTTTTTCCCATATGAATGGGACTGTTTTGCATTGCCAGTTTTTATTTCTGCAATGTTAATAGTACCCATAAGGGTCTCATGATTTTAAGACTTTAAAAATTGTTTCAAAATACTTGTTGGGATAATGGAAAATTCAGTGCTTTTTCCCCTACTTTCCCAATAGTGTATGTCTATGAACAGTTAAAATACAAACTTTCCTTAAAATAAATAAATTGCAAGAAATCTTGTGGTCCATGATAAGAATATTTGAAGTTTTTTTTAAAAAATAACATAGCGTTTTATCTTGAAATTTTTAAAATCTAGGAGCATAAAGTAAGAATTACTTTTTTAAGGAAATGGAACACTTTCTACGTGGTGCAGAATAAACCAATGAAAGCAGAGGAATTCAGCCTGTAAATAACCACCCATAAGCAAGTCCAAAAGGGCTGTGAACCCTAAGGCTGATCAGTCTTCTTGGGTACCCAGAGAACTCAAAATAGATTCACCTCTGAG
This sequence comes from Aplodontia rufa, assembly GCA_004027875.1. NCBI lineage: Eukaryota > Metazoa > Chordata > Mammalia > Rodentia > Aplodontiidae > Aplodontia > Aplodontia rufa. The sequence continues at coordinate 26,645 of PVKS010019645.1, forward strand.
TGTGAAATAATCTGTCAGATTGGGAGAATGGATCTAGACTGTGAGCTCTAATAGATATATGCAAACATACATATATGTGCATACATGTATGTATTATAAAATAAATAATTTCTTCTTTTTTCATTTTTTTGGTGTTTAAAAAAAGTTGTGTGGGTGTGATACAGGTAATTGCTTAAACTTAAAAAGCAACAGCCCCACTGAACAGCAAATCTGGGATAGTGTTTAACATGGGAAGCTGTTTCCATGAAACTGCAGAAAACTTTTTTATCTAGGGCAGGGCAGGACAGACTATAAGCAAGGTTAGGGATAAATGGGTATCACATGGTGAGAGAAGTGCTAAGGTTGAGGTCCTAGAGGGATCAGTAGGAATCAGTATTTTGAAGCATTGGTAATAAATGACCCCAAAAGAGACAAGAACAATGAACTCTGCAGGTTTGTGGAAGACACCAATTGGACAGAATCTCCGCTGGGCTAAAAGTCCCAGACGCTCAAAAAGGAAGAGAGGAGGCTGAACCAAGTATCCAGGGTGTGGTGTGTGTGCGTGTGTGCGCGCACTCGCACACTCGCGCGCGCGCGCGTGCGCGTGTATGTGTGTGTGTTGGGGGAGGGTGGCAAGGGCATGGCTGGGAGACTAGACCAGGATGGGCACGCCAAATTCAGATTCACCCAAGAGGCCATGCAGCATGGAGTGGACTTGGCCACACGTGCATTGTGAAACGTACCTCCTCAGTTATCCACCACCACCAATTGGGATCTGCTCAGCCCCTAACAGATGGTTAACTCCCCTACTGATCAAAGTTCTGTATAAACTGTTTAAAATAGATTCTTTTAAACAAACCAGAAAGTTCTTCAGCTTTGATAGAATATTTGAAAACAAGAGACTATTTCCTTTCTCACTAGATTCACAGGAGTGCACACTGCCCCTCTCCAAGAGGTCCGCAGCATTTGCATTTGGAAGCGGAGCAGCAGAGACCTGTGTCATCAGTGGATGCCAAGCAGGTCCCCTGGGAGTCAGGAGAGTGCATACAGGATCCAGCGCGGAGTTGTTCCAACTATTGCATCTCCCTCTCCCCCGCCTTTCCTGCCTCCTTCCTGCCCTTCCTGTCTCTTTCATAAAATTTAATACACAGAAAAGAACTTAGAAGAATTTAACCATTGTTTCTGTATCAAATATTAGCCTCACACTTTCCTAACAATATTACCATTTTGTTGTGTTTCTGCCAGGTTATTTTAAAAATATGTGTGATATTAGATATTCAATTGAAGACTGGTAGATTTCTCAAAATCCTTTTCTCTCCCTCCTTTCTTCCTTTCTCCCTCTCTGGAACTAACCATGTTCTAAAGTTCAGACAAAAGGGGGAAAAGAGTTGCTTTTGTCTGCTGTATTTTTACCACATTGCTGCATATGCTTGTTTCAAAAAGTAGCATATGGCTCTCTGCCAAGGTTATTTGCAAAACCACACCTAACCGTCACTGTGTGTGTGTTTCTGCAGATTGCTTTTGTCATTTGGCATTATGATTTTGAGTGATATTGCAGCAATATAGTTAGATCCAATTAATTTGCTTTAATTTAATGCTTTGTAATTCATTTTTAATATAATAAAATTAAATCACCTCTTCATGTTTTGCTGGACATCTAGCTTGTTTACAGTTTTTCAATATTTACCAGCAATGCCAATGCAGGGATCGATGTCCTTGTACCACTCTTTGTGATTCCCTGGAACATGTGGCTGAGAATTTTCTCCCAATACAGTAGCCACTAACCGCATCACTTGAAGTGTGGCTAGTCCAAATTAAGGTTTGCTTCAAATGCAAAATACATGTTGGAATTTGAAGACTTAATGTAAAAAAAAAGACTATAAAAGCACAATAATTTTAACATATTGACTGCATATTGAAATAATATGGACATATTAAGCAAAATATATCATTAAAATTAATAGTAGCTGTACTTTTTATTTTAGTGTGGCTATTAGAAATCTTAAAATTACATATGTTACTTGCCTTTGCGGCTCACATATTGAACAGTGCTGCTATTAGTATGTGTCTCTAGGATTTGGGTTTTATGTATTCTTATTTTCTGTCTCATTCCTTCTTTTGACTCTTAATGGCAATGGATTTCTAGAGCCATTGCCTATCTGTGAAGAGGTTCCTTTTACTGCAAACCCACCAATCATGTCAATTCTTCCATAACCTTCTTTTTTTTTTAAGGGGGTGAAAGAGAGAGGAGAGAGAGAGAGGGAGAGGGAATGAGAAAATCAACTTTATTATTTTTACATCAGGACTTTGGTTCTCCCACACTTAGTTGTGTAAGTGGTGCTGGGGTTTGAACCTGGGTCCTTGCTCATGCCAGGCAAGTGCTCCAACTGCTGAGCCACTGCTCCAGTCCCTCTACCTGTCTTTTTAATTTCTGCTAAAGCAGGATGACTGCTAGGGATACTAGTGTGTTTTCAGATGCTCAGGATAGGTGGGGGTGTTTGATGCTTGACCAGCGGATAAGAGAGGTGTGACTCCATTATTTATGGAGTTTTGGGGTTATCGCAGCACTCTTCTCAAAACCATTGGTTTGAGATTCTGCTTAAGGACACAGATGTAGCTTTAAGCTATCACACCCAAACTTACAGTATCTGTGAGTCGGCTTCTCTACCCAAGAAACTGAATAAATCTCTGGAATGCTAATCCATCTCTATGGAGCTCAATAGTCGAGGTTTCAAGGGTGAGGTTCCCCTCCCCTTCTCCCCCATGAACTCTTGCCATTATTCTCTAAGAAGGCAGGGATTTGAGACACTCTCGATCCTGCTTGAGACAGGGATTGGGTATGCTCCATTTTCCCTGCTATCACAGCTACCTAAAAGATGGCAGCTAAGCCAAGCTGGAGGGAGCCCCTGTTCCCTATAGTGGTGGCTTCCCCATGTGTGACACGGCTCTGCTCTCTCGGCATCACCATTTCCAATGAGAAAATAAATTGCCTCTGTGCAGTCGCATGCAAAGCAGAGAGCCCTTTTAGCCTGCTGGAGCCAGGAGGCTGATAGAGAGCAGGAGTTCTGTGCACGGATTGTTACTGGGTAGAGCTAGGGATGATTTTTCATTGTCTGCTGAACTACAAGCACATCCTCTTGGAGTGCGTCTCAAATTTGAAAACAAATCTTCACAGTGGGTTTTCCAACCTGTTTGGTTTTAGAAGGATGGAGCCCTTGCCCAAATTTTTCAAAAGCCCAGAAAGTTGAGTGACACTTCTTGTATCTTAGCAGAAATATTCCTACTTGACATTTAACACTCCCACCTTCAACCAAAGCTTTGTTCATACACAGGGACGGACTGCACTGCAGCTGACACAGGGGCTTTATCCTTAGGCAGAACTGGATTCCAATTGCAACTCCACCACTCTCACTAGCCCTGGGGGCTTGGACTGGGGATGACCTACATCTACAAAATGGGACCAACAGCATTACTAACTCTATAGATTGCTGGAACGATGGGAACTATTGTAACAACTGCTCTTATAATGTGAGCCACCTTGAAAATATTCAGTCAGATCAAACCACTGGAGGCTGTGGAATCAAATATCTGGTTAGCCCATTTAAACCAGTTGTTCTTTACACTAACTCTGAGATATTTGCCTTAAGAACTTGTTAACTCAGTTTTTCTGGAAGAGAGATTTTTTTTTTCAAATGGGTACCATGCCTCCACCTCCAGGATGTTTTATATTAAGTTTTATATTATGGCTTGAATTTAGAAAAAAAGTCTGGAAATCAAACTTTTCTTCCACAGAATTTAAGTATAGGTCAGAAAGTATGACAGAGAAGGGCTGGACAGAATATAGATCTTAAGAGTGATCTTTAAGATAGGGAGAGACTGAGCCAGCATGATGGTGCACACCTGTAATCCTAGCAGCTCAGGAGGCTGAGGCAGGATAATTGCAAGTTCAAAGCCAGCCTCTACAAATTAGCGAGACCCTGTCTCAAAACAAACAACAACAACAACAACAAAAACACAAAAAGGACTGGGGATGTGGCTCAGTGGTTAAGCACCCTGAGGTTCAATTCCTGGTACAAAAGAAAAAAAAAGTTAGGGAGAGTCAGGTGTGTGTAAGTTCTTCTGAGAAACACAAACCCACGTTAGAGCTGACTGATTCTGCCTTTCCCATGTATCCCCGCAGTTCTATTATATGCCACTAGGTGTATGTGAGTGCCAGTAAGGACAGGACTTGGATCAGGGTAATTAAACATCCATTCCTGGCTAGTTTGTTCTACTTACCTATAAAAATATAATTTAATTTTACCTGTTGATTGCAGTAAGAAGAAAATGCCATCTGAGGCAAGATGAAGAAGACACTGCGTGTGGAGGGGGCAGGCCACCTATTCTCATAAACATCTTTCGAGGGCAGGAGCGGTGGCTCTGAGGTTACAGTGCTTGCCGGGCATGCGCGAGTACGTGAGTTCAAACCCCAGGACCACGTACACAATGAAGTGTCCCAGGAATGAAAGTCATATGAAAAACTAAATAAAAATTGCCTCTCTCTCTCTCTCTCTCTCACTGTCCCCTCTTTCTTAAAAAAAAAAAAACAAAAATCATCTTTAAGCAAAAAGGGGGTGAAGGTTGATTCTGGGAGGCAAAGTCTCACTCTTTTTCGCAGATAGCACAGATATGCAGACTTGACCTAAGTGGAGATGCAGCACAGGTGTGGTCAAAAAAGTCTAATGGAGGAGGCTGAGGCAGGAGGATTGCAAGTTCAAAGCCAGCCTCAGCAACTTACTGAGGCCCTGTTTAAAAATAAAAAGGGCTGGGGGATGTAGTAAAGTGCCTCTGGGTTTAATCCCTGGTGGGAATCCCCCCCAAAAAAAATCTAATGGGGGAAGTTAGTGGAAATTATCTGAAAGACTTTTTTTGGGGGGGATGGTAAATGGAAAAAGCTGAGAAACCTTTTCAGGCTTCATGTGGTGGTTCCTCTGGGCTAATTCTGGTTTTCAGGGACATGATGGACCCCTGAGGCCCAGCTTGCTTGCTTCTTCCTTCCTTTCTTCTAGAGAGGGACAGTGAGAGAGAGAGAGAATCAACTTTATTTAGTTTTTCATTGCTCCAAAACTTTGCTGTGTACTTGGTGCTGGGGTTCGAATCTGGGTCCTCACGCCTGCCAGGCAAGCACTGTAACTGCTGAGCCACTGCTCCAGCCCCCACCCAGCTTTCCTGATGGCTCTGAGCTTCCAGATGCTCCAGCCCACACCTGGCCTCTGCTTCCACAGGCATGGTGAGAGAATCCTCCAGCAATGCTACCTTAGTGAGCTTGCTTACAATAGCTCCTTACCTCATTTCCTTTCTACTCTTCAAAACTTGTCCCTTATGTATTTTTTTCCTCTGCTGTGGCTGTTTACTTCTAAAATGAGGGAGGAAGGGAGAGAGAGAAAGAGAGAGACAGAGAGGGAGGGTGAGAAGGGGAGAGAGAGAGAGAGAGAGACAGAGGGACTGATGGTTGAATCTCAGATTGACCCTGACCCGATGACCCTTAATTTCCAATGGGGTATAATTAGTTGGGTGGGGGAGTTACTGTGTTAATCCATGTCTGGCTGCTCTTGCCAGTTGTACAATTAACTGCAGACAGGACTGGGCTCCACGCGTAAAGGAGCTGGCTGCAGCCTCCGGGGCCCTTCCTTCTCCATAGCCAGGCTGAATGGATCCACTCTTCTTTGTCCACCACAGGATCTTATTTAGTCTCCTAATATTTGTGTTCTGGACTCACTATATGTAAATTATGCGAAACTTGCACATGGCCCCAAATCTCCATATTTCCATTCCCATGATTACCTATAGTTGTTCTTAAAGACTAGCAAATTAAGACATATTGTCTCCAAGTTTCAGTGAAGTTGAGACAACTTTTGATTATTAAATAAATTGGTATATTAATATAATGAGGAAAAACGGAAGAGTTGTTTTGTTACACTGGAGCTGCTTAATGATTTTACATTTCCCCTTGATGCTTTCTACTCTTTACAAGTTATTTTTGTCTTTGCTTTGGATTTTTGAGGGAGGGCAGCCGCAGCTACAATATGCTGTTATGCCTAGGACTGTCTGCACCAGGACATGGTACCAGGATCCTCCTGAGGTCAGACGCTCTGGATCTAGGTCAGAAGAGGGGCCTTTGCAGGAGGGAGGCAGGAATTAATCCCATCTGGTTGTTTTGTCTGGTTCAGGAATGACCAAAGGAGTCATTAAATCCCACAAGATAAATGGATGAGAAGCATGAAACTCATTTATTAATGTAGGAGGAGGTAACCATGCCCCATGCAAAAGGAAGACCCCCAACTGGAATTGGGGAGTCTCTATTTGCTGAACTACTGGATTTCCACGTGGATTTGTGCTGAGAATGCAGAGGAAAACTTTTTCTGGGGGGGATTGTGAGGGAGATCTAGATGTGATGTTTACTTGAATGGGGAGAAAAAGCTTTATCTTGGGGCTGGAGCGGTGTGGCTCAGCAGTTATGGCGCTTGCCTGGCATGCTCAAGTATGCAGGGTCAAACCCCAGCACCCACATGCACAACTAAGTGTCGGAGCAATGAGAGCCATGTGAAAAAAACTCAGTAAAAAAAATTGGTTCTCTCCTCACTATCCTTCTCTCTCTCTCTCTCTTTTTAAAGTTTTATTTTTCCTCATCCATTGCAAGCTTTAGGGCTGACACCCCTAAAACAAAGTGTAGATCAACAAGAGAAAAGCATAGCAAATTGAGTTAATAGAAGTTTTATGTGACATAGGAGCCTTCAGAGGCGAAGACAGAAATGGGAAAAATAGAATTTATTTCCTGACAGACTGTGCCTCCAAAACCAATCATATAAGGGTCAGGAATTCAACACATGGATTTTTTTGGGGGGTGGGGGACACAATTCAGTCCATAACATGGCCCATTTGCTGTCATCATCCGACTGTACGCTCCTTGAAGTCAGGCTCTCTGTTCTTCATCTTTCAATCTCCAGTGCTCAGCATGGTATCTGAGAAAACAACTTAAAAAGAAGAGGGATTTATTTTGGCTCAGGGTTTCAGACCATGGTCACTTAGCCCCATCTCTTTGTGCCTGTTTCCATTGGTGCAGAACATGTGATAGAGAAATACTGCTCACCTCACGGTGGCTGGGAAGCAGAGAGAGAGGAAGGGACAGGGCCCCCATATCCCTTTCAAGGCTATGACCCTCATGACCTCACTTCCCCCAATGAAGTCCCTCCTCCTAAAGGTCCCAACATCTCACTCACTGCAGTGCCACAGTCTGGTGATAAAGCCTTTAGCATATGGGCCTTTGGGGGACATTTAAGATTCAAATCACAACTGGTGTAAAAGCAGGAGGTTTGCAAGTTCAAAGCCAGCCTCAGCAACTTATCCGGCCCTAAGCAACTTAGACCCTGTCTTGAAATAAAAAATAAACAGGGCTGGGTGTGCAGCTCAGTGTTTAAGCACTCCTAGATTCAATCCTTGGTACCAAAAACAAAACACAGAACAACGCAAAAAGTTCCTGGTATTATTTTGTCTCTTTCTTTATTTCTCTCTTTCTTTCTTTCTTTTTGTTTGATGACATTTCTGTTATTTCCTTTGTTTTTCAATTTCATCAATTTCTTTTCTTATTTATTACTATTAATTTTTAAATTTGTTATTTTAGATTTTGACTTTGTTTCTTCTTCTAACTTCTTGTGATGACTTCTTAACTTGTTATCTTTCAGTTTTTCATCTCTCATAAAATATGCTCTGGCTGTGGTTTGAACATTTGTGTCCCATCCAAAATTGATGCTGCATCTTTTTTTTAATCTTTTTTTAATTGAGAAATTTATTTGTTGAACAATCATACAAGTTTTTTTTTTAAAAGAGAGAAGGACAGTGAGAGAGAGAGAGAGAGAGAGAGAGACAGAGAGAACCAGTTTTTATTGAGTTTTTCACATGGCTTTCGTTGCTCTGACACTTAGTTGTGTATGTGGGTTGCTGGGATTTGAACCCATGTACTTGTGCTGGGGTTTGAACCCATGTATTTGTGCATGCCAGGCAAGCGCCGTAACCACTGAGCCACCGCTCCAGCCCCTCATACAAGTTTTTAACAAGATAATATAAAATGTATATAGATTCTGAAGATTAGATTTACTCCCAAGAGTGCCCCCCCATTACCCACCCTATCCCTCCCTTCCTCTTCCCACAACATCTCTAAAAATGTATTAGGTTGTGTAACATTACACCTTATCTGGATTTAACACATGATAATAGACCAACTTTCTCAATGGCCAGGGTTTAGTTCCAGCCTCTACAGATGAGTGAAGACATTCGACCCTTGGATCTCTGGGTTAAGCTGATTTCACTCAGCATGATTTCTTCCACAGCCATCCATTTACCTTCAAAGGCTGCAATATCATTGTTTCTAATTGCTGTGTAGAATTCCATGGTATAAATGTACCACAGTTTTTGGATCCATTCATCCAGTGAGGGACATCTGGGTGATTTCCATAATTTAGCTATTGTAAATTGAGCTGCTATGAACATAGATGTTGCTGTATCACTGTAGTGTGCTGATTCTAAATCCCTTGGAAAAATACCCAGGAGTGGAATAGCAGGATCATATGGTGGGCTCATCCCTAGTTTTTTGAGGATTCTCCACACTGCTTTCCAGAGGGGCTGAACCAGTCTGCAGCTCCACCAACAGTGTGTTAGTGTGCCTATCTCTCCACAGCCCCTCCAGCATCTATTATTGTTTATTTTCTTCATCTTTGCCATTCTGACTGGCATGAGGTGATATCTTAATGTGGTTTTCATTTGCATTTCTCTGAATACTAGTGATTTGGAGCACTTTCTCATGTATTCGTTGGCTTGTTGATGCTGCATTTTAATCCCCAAGGTCACGTGGTCATCCTCTGCTTATGCACTGTGTTTGTCTCTTTGGGTTGCTCTAACGGAATGCCACGGACTGCAGGGTTTGAATCACAGAGATCTATCTTCTCACAGCTCTGGACGCTAGCAGCCCAAGGTGCCAAGCCTTTTCTCCCTGGTTGGAAGGTGCTGGCTGCCTTCTCGCTGTGCCCTCATAAAGCTTTCCTCTGTGTGAGCACAGAATTCTGGTGTCTCTGCCTCTTATACGGCCACTAGTCCAATTGGATTAGGGCTCCGTACTCTTACAACTTCATTTTCCTTTATTACTTCCTTGCTTTAGTTAAGCTTTTTTTTTAAAATTTATTTTAGAGGTCCACAGAGAGCCGACTCTATTCTTTGGGACCTGGAGGTGAGGCGGAAATCATGGTGGAAGAGTGTGGCAGAGGAAAGCAGCTGGGGACATGACACCCAGGAAGCAGAGAGGGAGAGAGCTCTGCTCAACAAAGACAAAATGTAAACCCCAAAGGCATGCCCTCAGGGACCCACCTCCTCCAGCCAAACCCCACCTGCCTACAATTCCCACCCAGTTAATCCCTATCAGGGGATTAATGTACTGATTGGGTTAAGGCTCTCATCACCCAATCATTTCACCTCTAAACATTCTTGCCTTATTTCACACATGAAATCTCAGGGGACACCTCACATCTAAACCATGATGCTCCTCAAAGCTTTTGTGTTCAAATGCAATCATATGAGGGTCAGGGATTCCACATATGGGTTCTGGGGGGCACAGTTCCGTCCAGAACATGCACCCTTTGCCATCAATGCTCCTTGAAGACAGGCACTTTATTATTCATCTTTGTGTCTCCAGTGCTCAGCACAGTTCTCAGCACAGAGCAGGCACTCAATCAGTGTTTTCTGTTTGCCAGTCCAATTCGAGGCACCTTGTTTTGCCCTTCTTCTGACTGTCCCTATTCATGTTCTTCCCTCACATAAATTTTGTCATGGATGAATGTCGATGCCAATGTAGAAACTTGATTGCTGTTTTCCAAACATCTCTGGCTCTCCACTTTCTAAAACTTGCTAGGATTGCATCTTTTAGACCCTTTGTGATTCTACCTGGTCTTGGTAGCTTTGGCCAATGGGTGGGAAATCCAGAGAGCTTGCCCTCTGTCATGGGGGCCAGCGATGTTCCCGGTAGAAGCTCTCTCATCAGCCTGCATCCTCTGTGAAAGAGACACAGAGTCCCCAGCCAACTGCGGTGAACATGGACATGAGTAAGATGTGTTACTGAGTAAGCTACTGAGATTTGGGGGCTGTTTTTTAGTGGAGTATAAACTAGCTCATTCTAATGAGTATGTGGTCTCATGCCCTTCAGCTCCCTGTACCTCCCAAGTGGTGCAGACCCTTGACCATCTTCACTTCTCACCCTTTTAGCCTATGAAATTCTTCTCACTCTCAAAGTTCAGGTGAATTCTTCCTCCATAATGCATTCCCATGTTTTGCCCAGTTGGAACCTGTCTTTTCCTCTCTGGGTCCTCCATGAATTTCCACTATAATCCCATTCATACTTGAAGATCAAGTATGATCGGCTGTGCTTTTGGTGTCCTCTAAGAGACAGTAGTGGTGATGCATAATTTAGCTTCCTAATGTGGAAACGCCATGGAATTTGTACTTGTAGAGATACAGGCTTTAATTTTCGGGCTTGTCGTGTCTAGCTGTGCTGCCTTGGGCAAGTCACTTATCCTGTATGAGTCTTATTTGGCTCATTTGTAAAATGGGGATAGTTCTTCTCCTGCAGAGTTGTCAGGAAAAATTAGATAACATTTGCCAAACACTCAGTGTGCCTGGCGTGGCTAGCGCTAGCTCCTTTTTGTCTTTAGTCCATTTGGAAAAGCAGGATTGCAAGCGGAGGGCAGGTGTCCTCTGAGTTTGTAGAGGAGACTTCTGGAACACTTGGGGATCCTATAGAATTCTTTCTCATTTTTTTTTCTCTAATTTTAGGCAGCCCTAAATCTCACTCTTGCGTTCAATAATGGATGACAGTAAGATATTTAGGTGAATTGTATTGGACATCTGCAAAATGAGGTTTATTGCTGTTTCAATAGGACACTTCATCCAGAAAACTCTTGGACGTGGGATCCTTTTTGTCCTGATAAGTTCATCTTTGCATAGTAGCAGAAAGGCTCCTGTATTAGCCAGTAGTCTTTCAGTTGGGGTGGGGGGCAGGCACAATCAGATTGGCTTACATAATTCGGGGAAATTTATTGGTCCACTTAACTCAGAAGTCCATGGGCTTCTGAAACTGGGCTCTGGTGATCAATAGCTGTCAATCTCTGGTGCATTTTCTTAGCTATTTCTTTTCTCTTTTTACTTCATTCTTTTCTTTCCTATAATAGACAAAGTTTCTCTTCTCAAGCCAGAAAGATGGGTCCTGGACTTTTCAACCTTACTTCCTTTTAGTACTATGGCCCCAAAGAAGCATTCTTTCTTACTAGTTTTACCAGAAAAGTCCTGGTGAAGTATCTGATTGGTTTGATCTGAGACATAATGATCTGTGATGGTGTAGATATGAGGTGTTTCCCAA
>PVKS010019646.1:0-38055 GCA_004027875.1 Aplodontia rufa
GATCCATACCAAAGTCTCACAGTTTTCCTTTTGTACTACTGTGAAAAAGTTACTTAACAATGAATGTTAACTCTAGGATTTTTCAAGTAATTACATTCATACTAGATGCTTCTTCAAAGTAATCATAGAAATAAAATATAAGTAACAAATTTGCTTACACATACATAGAACAAAAATAGAATTTCCAGGTGAGAAATTTTTGGTACAAGAGTATGTAATTTCCTTAATATTTCACTACTAGCTCATGATGCAACTAAGAATACAACCAAAATTTCTTGACTGAGAAAACCTTGAACTTTTGTATTTATAATTCTTATAGTTTATGACTGTTTTTATTTTAAATTGTGTTGTGACTGTTATTTTTACTTCCACTAAACTATAAGTTTCAGCAGATCTTTTTTTAATACCATTGAATTTAAGTAGAAAACCCAGGACACCGTTGGAACTCAAATATAAGTGAGTGAATATTTTAGTGTTATAACGTCACTTTATGGTGTAAGCATGAGAATATTATTTTTCCAAAGATATCATTTATAATTTAAACTACTACAACATTAACTATACTAATATTTCACCAATAGTTTCTATTATTGGGAAATACAAGAAGTATTTCTGTTTTGAATGAGTAGCTCTAGCTAGAATCTAAGAGATTCTCATAAAGTTGTTAAGACCTAGAAAGGTACCTGATAGAAATGCAACAAGGGTGATGATGATGATGATGATGATGATGATGGCAACAATAAAGAAAATTAGGAGATTCCTTTTATCAGCGTGATTTCATTCCAATTGGGTTTCTAAACCCTCTTAGTGATGAGTATATACATGCTTATAAACATTTGTTAGGCAAGGAAAACGATTTTCTGATATTCATTGAGTTCAGACAAGTCAGCATTTTAATATTCATCATGGTTCATCATGACCTCTCCCACAAGTGGAAAACTTGGATTGTTTTTATGGGGGAAGAGGACAGTTTTTATATTATTTTTTCATTTATCAACTATACATTTATCATGTTAATTGTGCTGGACACTAAAGCCTTCACTCTTATTCCATAAAGCTCCTATATGAATAAATATGGCCATCATTACAGAATTAATTGTATTGCAATTAATGAATGCCATTTCAATTAGAACAATAAAACTAAAGAGAATAGTATGTCTGATTTAAAACACTAAATACACTAAACTAGCAAAAAATATTCTTATGAATTTTTCCCATTTTCTTCCTTTTTATTGTTTAGTAGCTTGAAGCTTATAAGTTACTGAAACTATACAGCGTTCCCTTGTGCCTTCACCCTGCTTTCCCTACTGACAATATCTTACATACCTGCAGTTCATTGCAAATGACTTATTTTAAAATGACATTTTGTATTTTATTTCATTTAGATTATTAGTCCTCAAAAGGGTTTTCTTGCCAAGTGGGAATAAAATCACTTTTTATCATAAAATTACTTTTCACACACTGATTATTGCTCAAAAAAAAAGTGTTTGAAAAGTCCCCAAATATTTATTACTCTTAACTATCTCTCCATAAACAATCAATGAAAGATCTTAAATGCAGTTATGAATTGTCCTCAACCACCATTTCTGGAGGTCTGAAAGAGTTCATCTCCAACGATCAGTGTCATCAATAGCTGATACTCAGTCCCTCCTCTTGTAACCTCAAGCATTTCCCAAATCTAAAAAATAAACACATTATCTTTAGCAAGAAAAATCCAAACTACTTCTTGCCTTGTGTAAAGTTTGGTACACTTCTGTTTTCTTTTGTAAGTGTCAGAAGCAAAAGTTGTAGCCCAGAGCTAATGATGTCATTCATGAAGGACTTCCATGTTGGAAAGCAGCCCAAGATAGGACACTAATGATAAACTCTGTGATTTCCTAGGCAATAGATTTCCCTCCTTTGTACGTAATTTGCCTTAATGCCAAAGAAATCCAAAGTTTGTAACTATTAATTCCGGTCCTCAGTAAATAATGAGAATAATCCCAATTAATAAATGACCTGAAGTATACAAACTGTACCAAAAGGACAGCAGGTAGACATATTCCTTTATGTTTTTCTGTCTGATTCTAATTTAATTCTTGTCCCAATGTTTTGTGTTATATTTATAATTTCATTGTGTCTAAATTCTGCAAATTTTATCACCCTCCCTGCAAAACCATGAACAATATCTGTGTACTAAAATTACAGATCTAAATGGAAAATGGAAATATCTATTATGAAAAATGACATAGTTTTGGACTTAGAATAGATATTTGAATTTTTGTTCAGCATATATAACACAAGATATTAAGCCAGTATTCATCTTATATCTATATTTTCAAATATAGATAGCAAAGACTGTTAATTTATCCATATAGTTCTTTTTATAAGAATCATATGAAATGTAGATCAATTATATTTTTGCTAACTCTATCAAATGCCTTGTCTGAGCTAATTATTTCCATCTCTTTACTGCACATTAGTTCATTATATCATTTGAAATCCAGTTTCTGCCACAGAAATTATTTTAAGACCACTATTTCCCATTCTTTCCTGGCTGAATACATTTTGCTCAGAATAAAAGTCATAGAAAAAAGTCCTTGGCTGCATAAAAGTCCTTTGTTGGTGCTTTTGAACTCCCTGGTCGTGGACTACAAAGAGTCGGGCGCTCTGCCTCTCACCCCTGTAGAACAGAAACCGTGCCTTTTGTGGATCTGGATATACAGGATACATTACTGAGTGCCTTTAAAAGCTTTGTGCACCTTGATGGAAATCAGAGGTGAAAATGACAGTTCAAATGTCTGGTCTGGGTTTAAAAGATCCATGGTAATATATTTTTCTTCATAACAGATGCAGATAAAATAGTGAGAGTTGTTCTACCAGTAAAAGCAGGCTCAGACTTACGGTCACCACACTTTGTACTTCCCAAAGTCGTAGCCCAGTGCACTTGGGAAGCAGACTCACCTGCTATGGGTGCAGCTAGAAGCAAGGAAATGGTATTATGCTCATCGGGATTGGATAAGATTTGGATCATCGGTGTCTTTAAATTCTGAGATGAATTTTTGATGGAAGTTACCTACTTCACAGTACAGTTACTATTTAATCATAGTAAATTACTTACATTAATCTTGAAGATATTTGAATTATTGGTGCTTAAGCTAGTGCTTAGGCCAAGGTAAGAAACCCCTGGATGTTGTTTCATTGAAAATCAAATTAGTTTGGACATGTGTGCATTCAGTTTCATTTAGGGAAACGGAGGTAAAATAAATGTCTAAAAATGAAGAATTTATTTTGTGGATTAAATATTCAGCTATACATTGATGAAGCTGAAAAAATGGATACATGGAAGGAAGAAGGAAAAAGATTAGAGAAAGAATCAAGAATTATTCCTGCTGTTTAAGTCACCTATTTTTGTTGCTGTGACTAAAAACCTGACCAGAACAATTTTAGGAGGAAAAATTTATTTTGAGGGCTCACAGTTTCAGAGGCCTTAGTCCACAGAAGGCCCACTCCATACCTTGGGGCTCCAGGAAAGGCTGAACATAGTGGTGGGAAGTAGGTCAAGGCCTGGATCCAGGAAGCAGAGAAAGACTCCATTCTAGATACAAAATATATAACCCAAATGCATGCCCCCAACGATTCACCTCCTCCAGCCACACCCTACCTGCTTTCGGTTGCCAGTTAATACCTTTTAGGAGACTTACTCTCTGGTTGGGTTAAAGCTCTCATAGCCTAATCATTTTACCTCTGAGCCTTCCTCATCATTTCACTTGAGCTTTTGGGGGACACTTCACATCCAAACCATAACATGTGCTGACCTGTCTGGAGTCAACAGGTCAGAGATTGCAGGGATATCTGAGGAGCCAATCATATCTAGTCTTTAAAATGGGGGGCAGTATTCACTGAAGAGCAATTGCAAAATGGGTGCTGCTAGGACCTGAGTACTTCTGTGTATTGCCTATGTGTGGCTTCTACCTTTTGGGCCCCAAAGCAGCATGTCTTTTCAGCTAGGGATATTGGTAGTCAGCAGTGCCACCAGACTGAAAGACCAACTGGAGGTAGACCTTGGAAAGATGAGGGAAAGCTGGGACCTCTGGTGACTTCTGTGCCTTCTCATTGCTTTAAAGGACCCGGGAACTACGGATAAGAGCAGCAATTCCTTCCACCTTCCATATTTCATACAAGTTCCTCTTTTGGCCAACTCTAACCCTAAACTTTACAGGGATGTTATTTTTATAAAACCTGGTTTCAGGGGCTGGTGCAGTGGCTCAGCGGTAGAGCACTTGCCTGGCATGCATAAGGACCGAGGTTGATCCCAGGACCATATACATAATTAAATGTCATAGAAACAAATGCCAGATGAAAAATAAATTAAATTGATTATCTCACTCTCTTTAAAAAAGAAAACCTGGATTCAGAGTTTCAGTTTAACTAAATTGACAATAGTACAATTCAGTCCAAATGGTTTCTTTCCAAAGAGTATTAAAATAATCTTATTATTAAAATTATAAATTAAATAAATCAGAAAAGGAAAGCTAATGAGTCTTCTGTATATTTCCCAGGTAAAATCATGGCTCATTTATCTGACAACACAAATAAGAAAGAAGATGTGTTAATATCACAACTCATGAAATAAGAGGAAATAGGGCTGGGCACACTGATGCTATGCTGTTATGGTAGCATGTTTGTCTAGACACTGAGAACCCTACTATAAATATATATCACTTGATATATATAGTTCCAGTTACAGTTCATAAAAACCTGGTGCAGAAATTTAAATGATAGTAATCTGCCTGAAAATAATCTTGCTTTTTAAAACAATGTTACCACTGATGAAGGAATTATGTTCTACAAATATACCCCAACATAGTCAGTATAGGTTTTAAGTCTCTATCTCTTTGGGTAATGTGTGAAGGAAAAAAATCAGTCTTGTCTATGTAGTTTGCATTCCTTTTTGTGAATGGAAAAAGGTCTTAGGGGATGGATTTGGGATACATACAGTAACATGGTGTGCATGATATTCTCTGTTCTTATTGATCATTTTTCATGAATAGCTTATTTTTCTTGTTCTTTACTTTGAACTCCATATTTTTAATACTAGTAGCTTATTTATGGTTTCCAGATGTCAAGACCATAGAGTTTTTATACTTACGTCTCAGCTTTCTCAGTTCTGCTGGTCTCCATAGTAATTCAATATTCTTTGAGAGGCTGAAAAATCTTGGCTCTTAACCTCTTAGTCTTGAGAAGCTCAGGAATTCTTGACACTTTCTTCAATCCATTCTCAACTCTGTGAGGAAAACCTCATGTTCATTTGTTTATGCACCCACTTGAGACCTCAATACTTGATTTAAGTTATATTCCCTAGAAAGCTAGGATTGTGTCAAAGGTCTAAGTGCAAGTACATTCTTTTCTGTCAACCAGATAGTAGGAATCCGAGACAAAGAGAGCAAAATGTGGTAATGACTTTGATTCAAGGTTGTATTTTTGAGGCAAGGGTGTGCACATTCTAGATTCCAAGGAAAAACCAGTAAGTGAGTGGGAGAAGCTGGACAGAGTAGGGGCAGAAGCACGCAAGAGTGCAATGCCAGCTGACATTTCAGGTTGTGTCTGATCCTGCAGCCCCTAACCTAAGTAGACCTTATCATTTTTCTCCTGATGATAACTATATTTTGTATGATTTAATAAATTTTGCAAATATACTGACATTCTTGCAGATGCTTTCCTGTATTCTTCTACAAAATGTACTATTTTCTTTATTGTATTTAAATATCCAATACATCTGAAACTGATTTTTGTGTATGGTGTGAGGGAGAAATTAAGATTCATTCATTTCAATATAGCTATTTAATTGATACAGCATCATATACTGAGAACATTTTCTATTTCACTATGTCATTTTCATTTCCAACATTTCCTACAGTTATCAATTCTCATAATTGTATTTTCCCTATCTGATTCAGGTGCTACTTTAACTCTATAATCAAATGTACTTCCTTCCAGTTGACTGCAGATGAGGATCTTAAGGACTGTGTTTCAGTGGCTTGACAAGAGGCTTGAGGCTGCGTGCAGTGGCAAACATCTCTAATCCTAGAGGGTCAGGAGGCTGAGGCAGGAGGACCCCGTATGTAAAGCCAGCCTCAGCAACTTAGCAAGACCCTAAGCATCTTAGCAAGATCAAGTCTCAAAATAAAACATAAAAAGCGTTGGGGGTGTTGCTTAATGGTTGGGCTCAATTCCGGATACAAGAAAATAGAGAGGGTGGCTTGAATGAAGGTACTTTACTGGGGACTGTGACCCCAAGGAACAAGAGTAAGGTATTGTGGGAATAACTTTCAACATGTATTCGTTTGACAATTGGGGATCAAATCACCATAAGATCCATCTATCCCGCTCCTGGGTTATTTTTCCAGAAGAGCTAGAATTAGCTTAATACGGAGATACAGCTACACCAGTGTTTATAGCAGCTCAATTTATAATAGCAAAATTATGGAAATAACCTAGATGCCCCTCACTGGATGAAAGGATCAAAAAACTGTGGTATATATAGACATACAATGGAGTTCTCAGCTATCAGAAAGCAATATCATGGCTTTTGCAGTTAAATGGACAGAAATGGAAAATAGTCATGCTGAGTGAAAAAAGCAAAACCTAGAGACTTAAGGCTTGAATGTTTTCTCTCATATGTGGAAGCTGGAATAGAATCTAAAATAGGATGAAAGTTAGTCGAGGTTATTTAGTGGACTCACCAAATCTGAAGTAATACATAGGCTGTGGGGACTATAGCTATGAAGGGGGAGATGGAGAAAGGGAGGGAGTGGAGGGTGGCTAAACTGGAGAGGGTGTGCAATACTGTAGAGTTCATTTGACCCCCATGAGAACACCAAGTAATACAGGCAGACATATAAATCTAGTAATTTCAATGTGTAAATTACATGTATATGGTCAATGATTTCTGTAACTTGGGGGAATTACAGAGGAACCATGGATTGTGGAGTAGGGGAAGGTGGGTAGATCCTGGACAAGGATCAGGTTAAAACAGCTCTGTCAATATTATGCATATATGAAGGTGAACCAACGAATCCCTTCATTGTGTAAGCTGATGCTGAACCAATAAAAATAAATAAATAAATAAATATTTTTTTAAAGATATAAAAACTTATTGGTTTGAAATCTTTTATTGACTAGTCCAATTCCATGAGGTTCCCAAAATCATTCCCATGACTTAGGAAAAGCAGGGACTATTCATTTTTCCATTGGATTGCATGTTCTACACAAATGTTACTTCGCAGGGCATTGACACACTGGTGCTGCCAGCCTGCACATCTGTGAGTCCTAAGATGTTCCTGAACATTTATAGCATAGCATATCCCTAGGGCAACAAGTAAGAGAGGCAACTCTTGATCTTGGAGAAAGAACTGTCAACTTACATCTATATTTGGATGGTTGAGGCCTGTGCAGAGTAGCATGGTATCAGTGTTGAACACGAAGTGAGACAGAGCAGACAGATTTGATGTGATGCTCAAGAAGTTTCCATTCCTCTACCCCTTCACTCAGAAGCACAGGAAGGAGGGACTGAGACTTCCAAAGACCAAGGCCAAATACAACACCTCTACCCTCAAACTTATGCAGGGGTATGTGAAGAAGAGGAAGAGAAATGTCTCGGCAAACATCTCATACACTTGGTGCCTCAAAACCCTCCTTGCCTCTCCTGTCAAGGATTTGCCTTTATTTATTCAACTTTCTTTTGGAATATCAGTGTTTACTCTACAGCCATGTTTTCTTCCCTTCTTAATGACTCATGGCAATTACTCTAAGTTCTGTCTTTTTTCAAAAATATGTTTTTCTGAAAACTTAAAACAAACATATACAACTTTTGAAATACCAGTTCTCTTTCAAGTGTCTGGCAATTGGACATGTACTTCAAGATTTCAAGTACTTTGTTCCTGGTTTGGATTGCAAAAGTCTGCTTAAAATTTAGCATTTCATTCTTCGTTCTTTACTTATCCTCACTACCCTGAGTATGATTCACAAGGAATGCTTTTGAATGGATGGGGAGAATAGGGAAAAAAATGAATGAAAACAAATATTTAGGGTCTGGAGCCTAGCTTGGTGGTTGTCTGGTATGTGGGAGGAAACATCTTTAAACCCCAGCACCACGTACACAATGAAGTGTTGGAGCAATGAAAGCCATATGAAAAACTAAATAAAATTGATTCTCTCTTTCTCTCTCTCTCTCTGTCTTTAAAAAAAAAAAAAAGAAAAAAACAAATGTTAAAGTGTGGCCCTATTGCACCGCTCTGATAGGTGAAAGACACTGAGGTCACCTATTCAAGCATAAAAAGAGGAAATAGAAGCCTATTTTATAGCACACCAGAGAATGCTGGGATTGAACCCTGAAAGTGATCCTTTCTAGTCTATTTCAATGAAAGGGAGAAGTCAAGCATTTCTTTGCTTTTCTAGCATAGTGAGTTTCCAACCATAGGTGAAGCTTGCTACCATGAAACCTTTATTTGCTGCTCTAAGAGTTAACTCAAGTGAAAAGATCTTCAATTGAATAACTGGCCTAGAAGCAAAAAGAGAAGGGGGAGAGATTATATGGATAACGCACTGGTCCAGGGCACTCCCTTAGTGACCCACCTCCTCCAGGCATTCCCCATCTACACAAGGTTGCCACCCAGACCATTCAAAGTAGGATGGACAGCATTGGTTACAAATATCATAATCTAATTATTTACCTCTGAATATTTATTCCTGCATTAACATTAAAGATTTGGGGAGATAATTCATTACTATCTCTATCCCTAGACTTTCACAGGGAAGACTTAGGCAAACAAAGAGAAAGAAAGAAAGGAAGAAAAAAAGAAAGAGCAAGACTACTCAACTGTTCACCCACATACATACTGAGGAATGTCACCTAGAAGGCAGATAGACCATAGTGTTGCCAATGATGCTAATGAGCTCTTCAATCCAACTCCTCATGGCTTATATGGTTTAAGATTTTCCTAGATTTTCTGATATTCCAGAAGGCTTTGGAGGAAAGGCAAGAAGTCTAAAAAAACTGTGAGGGCTGATGTGTTTGTTTGGCAGCTAATGACTGTAGTATGAAAACAGGTATGCCTGTTAGCAAAGTTTATCAGATTTTTAAAAATCTGATCTCATAATCTTCATTAGTTGATATAGCATCAGCTAAGGTTGCTCTGTCTTTATCATCCCCATATTTACTCTTCCTGGTAACCCTGACAGGTGCTTAGTAGAAAAGTCAGTGATGCTCTGTCTGAGGGCTTTCTCTGGCTATTTGAAAAGTGTGCCAGTGTGAAAGTAGTAGAGAGCTAACAGCCCTCAGGATGGGAGAAGGAAGCTGCTAAATTGCTAAGGTAGTTCCTTCACACTTGAGCACTCCACTTTCCCTCCTAGAGATTCTCAGCTGGCTGGATCCTCAGCTGCCCAAAGTTTTGCCAATCCATTCTGGTATAAATTATCAGATTACTGCCCAGGATTCCTTATGAAGCAGAGCAGGGAGGTCTGCTTCTAAGGAAACCACCGCAGATTAAAAAAAAAAAAAATTCAACGTATTTGTATTGAAAGTAATTTTTGAAAAGCTTAATGTATTTCTGCCATCTTTGTTCTGCATTAAACATTTGTTTCTGATAATTTTTTCCATTTCTTCATTCATTCTTTCTTCCATTCTTATGTAAGTTATGTGAAGGCTTTTCTTCTCATATTACCCTTTTCTTTTTCTATCCACTATTCAAGAACTGATTTATTTATTTATTCTTCCTTAGCTACTCTGATATTTTTTTTCTGAGAATGGCACTAAATTAACATTTTAAGCCATGGTTTTCAAACCAAAGTCTGTGAATTCAGAAATACTGAACTATGGGATTTGTTAAAAAATATAGCATAGGTAGAATATTACTTCCACCCAGTCATATATTATTATTACCATTTGTACTGGGGATATGCTCTCCTGGGTTACATATCCAGCCCTTTTCATATTTTATTTTGAGACAAGATCTTGCTACGTTGCTGAGGGCCTCACCAAGTTGCTAAGGATGGCTTTGAACTTTCGTTTCTCCTGCCTCAGCCTCCTGAGCTGCTGGGATTACAGGCCTGTGCCACCATGCCAGGCCAAATCATATATTATTTTGAAATTATTTTTACTTGAATCATGAAAATATGATAGAGTGTAAAACATATTTAACTGTTGAGTGACAAACTGGGCCTTCGCAGAGATTACATTCTTCTGAGATCCAGTTCAGCTAAGTCTCAAACTTCTTTAGGTTTCATTATTGTCTGTCAATAAGGTTTTTTAAAAACAGGGCTTGTAAAGTTTTAAGTTGGTCAGCCTGTTGAGATGAGGTCATAGGAAAGTAATTAGCATCTACCTTAGTCAGCTTTCTGTCACTGTTACAAAATACCTGGAAAAATCAACTTAGAAGAGGAAAGACTTATTTTGGCATTAGGTTATAGTGAGTGATCACTTGTCTCTACCATTTTTGGGCCTGCGGTGAGGAAGGACATTATGACAGAGAGGGTGTGGAAGGGCAAAGCCACTCACCACATGGGGACCTTGAAGGTAGGGATAGTGGAGTGGGGGTGAAGGGTCTGGGGGTCAAGATATAGTCCCCATGGGCATGAAGACCTAGTCCTTTCCATTAGGTTCCATCCCCTAGAGTTTGCACAACTTCTCAATAATGCCATCAATTTTTTACTTCATCAGTGGACTAGTTCACTGATGAGATTAGAGTGGGTTGCTTCCCAAAACTCCCACCTTTGAACATTGCTGATCTGGGACCGCAGCCTTCAACACATGAGAATTTGGGAGACATTCCAGATCCAAACCATAGCAACATGATTCCTATTTTATTGAGAGATCATAATTTGGTATTTTCTTTTTGTGTTGGCCATTGAACCACTTAACCACTTCATACATCCTCAGCCCATTTCTAATTTTTTTTTTCATTTTTGACACAATCTCTCACTAAGTTGCATAGGGCCACACTAAGTTGCTGAGGCTGGCCTCAATCTTGTGATCCTCCTGCCTCAGCTCCCTGAGCTACTAAGATTTTAGGCATGTGCCACCAAGCTCAACATTTTCTTTTTTAATATATCCAATGAGGTCCAGAAAATTGTCCAAGGCATATATTCACAATGTGCTCAGAGTTACAGGCTGCTCTGCTCTTGTGTCACCTCCATCTAAACCTAGGCTTTCCCAATCGCTACAGCAGGAATAAGGAGGTCTTGGGCCAGAAAATACATGTCCCAATTCTGCAGCACATGCATTACCTGCTTTCATATCCCATTGCCCTGACATACTCAGATGACCCTGCATAACTAGAGAGTAAAAATTTACTGCATCATGTGTCTGCAAGGACAGGAGAGATGTTAGCAGAACTGCACAAGTCTCTACCATAGTTTTCAAGGAACATTGCTTCTCCCAACAATAACAGAAAATGACAATAATAGCAAATATTGCTAGTGTAACTATCTCTTCAACCTATTGCATTTATCCATTTTCTATTGCTGATAACACAATACCAGACCGGGCAATCTAATGGGAAGAAGGTTTAAATTGGCTTGCAGCTCTATTCCAATGTAGAGAAGCTGTGTCTGGTGAAGGCCTTGTTGCTGGCAGACTCCAGAGATGGTTCAGGTAGGAGGAGGAGACATGGGGTGCACATGTGTATGCACCTTCCTCTCTTTACAAAGCCACTCAATCATGGGACAGATGCCCTTATCTAATTCCATCATTCCACAAGGCCTACCTCTGAACACCATATTCAGATCATTTCCAACCTCTAATACCTCAAAATGGGGATTAACTTCAACATATAAACCATTAGGGAACACATTCAAACCATATCCAAACCATAGCACCTGTATAAGATATTTAAATAGTGAATAATTATATGTTCCTCAATTTCATGACATTATTTATTAAATGAATTCCTTTGTGACAAGCACACTGCTTCTGATGAACAATATAAGCCACTTGGACCATTATCCAACCGTTTGTGGCATTGTTTGACCTTTTCAAATGTCCCCATTGTACTGAAATCATATTGTTTTAATTTTTCCATATCGTGTAGATATATGACTCATTTGTTGTTCAATCATCCTCTTTATCTTCAGAGCGTTTTCTCAGTAATCACTCTAATATTTCTATTTTGGGGGACTCAACTGTAATAATCACATACATAAATGTGAGTGTTAGCCTTTTGAAATGAAAATGAAGATATTTTTGTAATTCTTATAGCAGAGCTACACATCAGTGATAGTTTATGTATGAATTAGCATTTTATATATTTATAAACCTTAGCTATTATTTTTCTTTATTGTTTATTTGAGATATTATTTTTAATATAGGGGAGTGATAAATAAGCAAAATAATTGAAATCAAGAATAAAATAATGTGTATCTTCTACTGCATGTTTTCATGGCCCGACCAAAACTCATACTAAAATTTAATCCCTATTGTGAATCATTAAGAGGTGGGATTAGGAGGGAGGTTTAAGAGGTGATTAGTCCCGAGGGCTCTGCTATCATTAATGGGTAATTCATTTGATTAATAGACTAATGGGTTGACAGGTTATCTCTAGAGTGGGTCTGTTAGAAAACTAAGTTTCGCTCTGTCTCTTGTATATGCCTCTCTCCCATGTGTGTCACCTTGGAACTCTGCAGAGAGTCTCCATCAGCAAGAAGGCCTTCACTGGAGGCAGCCACCAACTGTGGAATTCCCAACAAAGAATAGCACCATCAGTTCAACTCCCAAATCTAGGAGAATGGAGCAGACTCAGACCACACTGTCTGGCAAATTTATCTTATGACATTTACCTAACAATAACACAACACAAATTCTATGCAATCACACATAAAAACTCAACAACTTAGAGCAAATTAAATAAAATGTAAGAAAAGGAAGAAAAACTGATGAATCAGAGTTCATCAAAATTAAAAACTTTTCTGTACCAAAGATACCATTAATGTGAAGACAGACTGGGGAAATGATTACAATTATGTCTTTTAAAAAGGACTTGTGTTCAGAAGAGTTAAAGAATGCACAATGACTGAGGGGTGTGTATGAATGACCATAAGGATAATGAAAAGATATTCAACGTAATTGATCATTAAGAAAATGCAAGTGTGGGGCTGGAGCAGTGGCTCCGAGTTTATGGCTCTTGCCTGGCATGTGCAAGTACACTTGTTCAAACCCCAGCACCCACGTACACAACTAAGTGTTGGAGCAACGAAAGCCATGTGAAAAACTCAATAAAAATTGATTCTGTCTGTCTGCCTGTTTGTCTCTCTTTCTCTCTCTATCTCTCTCTCACACTGTCCTTCTCTCTTTAACAAAAAAAGAAAAAGAAAATGCAAGTGCAACCACATTGAGATATTACTTCATACCCATTTGAATGGGCATAGTTAAAGACAATAACAACCACTGGTATAGATGGGAATAACTGGAATTTATACCTTGCTGGTGGGGATGTTTATAAATGGTTTAGGCACTTTGGAAGAGTTTCTGATTCCTAAAATGTTAAACATGATCACACCACATAACTTGCAATTTGACTTTTCAGTATCTGTGCAAGATAAATGAAAGTATCTGTCTCTGCAAAGACGTGTATATCAATGTTCAGAGCAGTTTATCCACAATAGGCCAAAAATGTGGACACAAATCCAAAAGTCCTCAGCTAGTTAAGTAAATAATGCAATGTGGTCTGTCCATATATTGAAAGAGTCTTAAAAAATAAAAAGCAGTCATACATGACTCAGCATAAAAGAACCCCCAAAATATTGTGCTGGGTGAATGAAGTCAGTAGCAAAAGACCACCTGTTTATTTATACTACTCATGCTAAAAATCTAAAAAAAGTAAATAAATAGACTGGCTCTTATAGTATGGGGCAAAGATTCAGTGTAAATGGGCACAAGAAATATTTTTGGAACAATAAATGCTCTTAAAACTACACAGTGCTCATAATTGCACAACACAGTAGATTTATTTAAAAAGTATGTATTGCCCATTTAATTGAAGAATTTTATGGTCTAAAGTTAAAAAAATCCAAGAAAAATATAAAATCTCTCTGGCACAACTTCTCATTTAACATAATATATGGTGCAGCTATGTTGCAATTAATAAGGAAAACCTGCAATGTGGGACTGTTCCAGGCTACCAAGTGGCTTTGCTCCACAAGGTGGTTCTGGGATCCTTCTTTGACTCTTCAGTAACCTGTGGTCATCTGCTATAGTAGACATCTTCACCTCTTGGCACTGAATGGGGCAAGGGTCAGTCACAACATACTTTGGTGAGATCTTGCTTACATAGTCCATTCTGACTTCAATGAAGGTTGAGAAATGCACAGAGGCTGGAGCCTGGGTCCTGCAGAAAGAGAAAGAGAAGTGCTGCTGGTGGGAAAGTCACAAACTGAGCCACAGCGGCTAAGACTGGAACTTAAGCAGCCGGTGTCCTTTGGTTCTACTTTTGCCAGCTGAGTAACAAAAAACAAATTAAGATCATTTTCACATTTGAAAAATAAGAATTCTAAAAATAAGAAATCAACAATAAAAAAATGTTCCTGAAGTCCTAATCTTTTCATTATAGTGATTTTCTGTTCAAACATTCAAAATAGATTCTTTTTTTGCCCAAGTAATAAATTGGGATTTTGCAGAATGCTTCTTTAATCTTGAAATTAGACTCTATCTAAATTATGTAAAACATATCCCATTTCTTTTCCACACCAAAGTTCTTCCTTTAGACATGATGGACTTCTCATTTGCTCATGTTTCTCTCAATCTAGAATAACAATTATTTTACCCAACAATTAAAACCAAACCCTTTCTTTAATGATGAGTTTAGCTCCATTTCCTTTCTTCTGAACCATTTTATCAACTATCCTAGAACAATTTGAAATTATTTCTGTTGTTTTTTCACTGCTTGACCAAAAGACCTGATAGGAACAATTAGAGGGGGAAAAGTTTATTTTGTTGTTTACAGTTTTGGAAGTCTCATTCCATAGACAGCCAGTACCATTTGTTTTGGGACCAAGGTAAGGCAGAAGAGCATGGCAGAAGAGTGTGGCAGTGAAAAGCAGCTCAGAGAATGGAACCAGGAAGCAGAGAGAGAGACTTCTTCTCTCAGCAGGGACAAAATATATAACTCAAAGACACAATGCCTCCTCCAGGCATATTCTACCTGCCCACAGTTAACACCCAATTAATCCATCTAAGTGGCTTACTGTACTGATTAGGTTAAGGCTCTCACAACCCAATCAGTTCACCTCTGAAATTTCTTGCATCATCTCACATATAAGCTTTTGTGGGACACCTTATATCCAAACCATAACAGATATGTCTTCCCACAGATAAAGAAATGGTTACAAAATTTCTAAAATAAAAATCAAGCCAAGTCATTCTGATAGAGTAGTATACATTCTGGATTTCGGCTAATTTTTGAATCCTTTAAAAGTGAAAACACAAAAATATAGGTTACCATTTATTTAACTATGCTTTCAAAGAAAAACAAAACTATATATGTGTGCAAGCATGTGTATATGTAACATATGTATTTGTGTACATGTGTGTCTATGTGTGTGTGTGCATGTATATCCTTTTACTGTTCTTTTTTTTGTTCTGATTATTGAACCTGGGGTGCTTTACCACTGAATTATAACCCCACTCCTTTTTATTTTTTAGTTAGAGACAAGGTCCCACTAAGTAGCTGAGGCTGGCCTTGAACTTGAAATCCTTTTATCTCAGCTTCCATCATCTCTGGAACTACAGGTGTGTGCCATTACACTTCACCAAAATTATATATTGCATCCTGTACTATAATCTATGTCCCATGCTTTGCACAACACCCATAAACATTTATTGAATGAATATCCTATGAGCTTAATCATAAACGCTTTTTTTATACTTCCTTTTCTATTGTCCAGCATTGATTGTTCATCTTAGGTTGAGAGTTTGTGTTCTGGGGCCATAATTCTCTGCCATCAATTGGCACACCTAGTTCTCAGAACTAGCTTTTTAAATAGCTTTTACAAGTGGAAAGAGCAATGGCTGAATCCGGGGCTGTATTTTCAGAAGTAGAGGTACAGGAGGAGACTGGACCATCTTGTCATATTAGAAAGAAAGAAAGTACTTTTTTTAAATGTTGGAAAAATGTCAAAAGATTTTAAGAGTTAACATGAAGAAAGTCACAGTTGCCAAATCTGAGAAATCTTGAGCATTAAAGTAATTACTTAAAATGAATTTTAACCATTAAATTATAACTCCTTTCTGAGTTTACCCTAACAACTTGCATATAAAGATGGGAATATTATTTTCATAAAATATGGCAATTAAACATAGAAAGAATAATGTGGTTAATAAGTCACCCTTCTGGAAACAATTATAGGCATTTATTAAAACATGATTTATTAAAGGATGGATGGATAATCAAAGATATGGCTGAAAACTTGAAAAGGAAAAGGATTATTTCACATTATTTCTTAATTACAAATGGAGCTATAATAACTATATAGTGGAAAAATGATATAACCTACTTAACCAATTAATAGAATAAGCATGACTTTGATATGACACATTAAGAAGGGCAGCATTGTTTATAGAACATTCTTCCCAAAAATGCATGATCTGATATTATCATGAGAAAACACTGGAAAAACCCAATTTGAGCACTCTTCTGTAAATACTTTTCACTGTACTTTTCCAAAATGTTGATATCATAAACTGCCAGACTAAAGAGTAAAGAGACACGAGTAACTGCAATGTATGATCTTTGGCTGGGTCTTAGTTCAGTGAAAAATGTGAGAACTATGACATAGATTGAAACAATGAAACTTTAACATGAATGCATGCTAGATAATAGTGTTTTATAAAAGAATAATATCCTGAATTTGATAGCTGCATTGCATTTATGTAAAATAATTTCCTTATTCTTTTTTTTTTTTTAAGAGAGAAGGACACTGAAAGAGAGAGGACAGAGAGAATCACTGTTTTTTATTGAGTTTTTCACATGGCTTTTGTTATTCTGACACTTAGTTGTGTACATGGGTGCTGGGGTTTGAACGTGTACTTGTGCATGCCAGGCAAACGCCGTAACAGCCGAGCCACTGCTCCAGCCCCCTAATTTCCTTATTCTTAAAAACACGTGGCAGGTAAAACTCAAGGTGGTCATCCATGTTTGGGCATTACCCCTGGATAACTATGTATATATACTTTGGTTATTGATGGTCTGATAATGTTTCCCTCTCATTTGTATCTCTATATACTCTTAATAAATAAATAAATAAATAAATAAATAAATAAATAAAAACACATGGCAAAGTGTCCAGGTAATACAAATGGGATAAAAAGTAAATGTAGCAAAAAATCTAGCTCATATGGGAGTATTTTATATATTATTTAAGTTTTTCTATAAACTTGAGATTGCATTTATTTTGTTCTAATGCTTTTTTAAAATAAGTAGCAAAAATTATGAGACTTTTACTCATTTAGATTTATGTCCTATTCTATAATATAGGTATCTGTAAATTTGGGCCAGTTGCTTAATTTAACTAAGCCTATGTTTCTCATCTATTAATAGGTAGATGTTTTACTCAGCTTTTCACTGCTGTGATCCAAGGACCTCACAAGACCAATTTTAGGAGTAAGTGGTTTATTTTAGGGCTCACAGTTTCAGAAGTCTTAGGGCATGGAAAGCCAGCTCCACTCCTCAGGGCACAAGGTGAGGCTGTACATCATGGCTGTAGAATGTGGCAGAGGGATCAGAGAGCTCAAGTCATCACATCAGGAAGCAGAGCAAAGAGAAAACTCCATGCCAGAAACAGAAAATATACCCTAAATTCACATCGCCAATGACCCACCTCCTCCAGCCACACTCTACTAGCCTACAGTGGCCAATTAATCCATATGAAGGAATTAACTCACTGATGGGGTCAAGGTTCCTACAACCCAATCATTTCACCCAGCCTTCCCAAATTGTCACACATTAGCTTTTCAGGGGATACCTCCTATAAAACCATAACAGTAGGTAACAATCCCTATATTACAGAGTTGTAAAGAGAAAGACTTGAAGAAAATGATTGGCAGTAAACATATAAAAATGTCTGCCATCATTATTATAATAATGCATTTTTCTTATATACAATGTAAATTGTATTGTTTATTGAGTGTGTGATCTAAGTGGGTTTTAGAAATACATCCCTTAAAGATTCAGCCTCATAATTTAACATTACCTATCCATGTCAGCCAATATGCACTATATTTAAAAGGTAGGTATCAGATAGTCATAGGGATTTGATTACTGAGTTCTCTCCACTTTCATCTCTGATTACATCTTTTTTCTGCACTGAATGAGTCACTGAATGCACAAGTTTGAGATCAATGCCTTCTTCACACACCTGTGATTAAAAAATTAACTTTTCAGGGCTGGAGTGGTGGCTCAGCGGTTACGGCGCTTGCCTGGCATGCGTGAGTACAAGAGTTCAAACCCCAGCACCACGTACACAATGAAGTCTCAGAGCAATGAAAGTCATGTGAAAAACTCAATAAAAATTGATTCTCTCTTTCTCTCTCTCTCTCTCGCTGTCTCTTCTTTCATTTAAAAAATTAACTTTTCATAATCTATTATATAAGATCTGTATTTCACATTATATTTATCTATGCCTATGAAAATGGTCTATATTGATATCCATGATTAGATTAAAATTAAAATGCCACTTTTATATACTCACATATAATTATTTTATATACTCATATAACTTTTATTTTCATAGTTGACACTGTTGTATGCAGAAATAATCAAATGAAGTCCAAAAATTGTTAAATCAAAACAAATATGATCCTGTCTAAAATGTAGGGAGAAAATTGCAGAGACCATCAGTAGTTATCATCAAATAATTAAAAACAAATTAATTTGGGGATTGTAGTTTTCTGAAGTGTAACTGGATGTTGCATAATAATAAATAGATTTTAATGTATTAAAGAGATTTATGCTGAACACATCACATATTATGTTGGAAAATACTAGCCATGTCTGGCAGTTTAGAGTTATTGAATGTTATAATAGTCAACAAATATTGTTAAGTATGAGTTGAAAATGAATAGACTATTTGATTAGAGAAACCATTTTATCTCATTTCAGATCATTTTAATTCCTACTGTGGTTTTTAACCTGAAGAACATATTTATCTAATAATTTTTCTTTCGGTTTCTTCTTTTTGGGGCAATGCCCTAGTGTTTACTTTTATGTGCTGGCCATTTTCTGACTAAAACTAGCATGCAAGTGACGAAGCCAATGATAGAGCCTTGTTATGATTCTAAAACCTATTCATTATTGGGGAATGGCAAAATATGATACACTGAACTAATACCTTTATTTTGAGTTAATTGTGATATTGAATATCTTATCACAAGTAAGGGAATTGTAGCTGCTAAAAGTATGGGCTTTTCCTAAACTCTTAGTTCACAAATTATTCTTCATTTGGCCATTATCGTTGATGACATGTAATCATTTATTCAATGCTAATTGCTCTTTTTTATAGCACAATGTGAGCTAATCACACCAATTGCATCTTATATTACTGTGAAAATTAAATGAGATAAACCATCTTAAATAACTATGATAATTTCCGGAAGATAATAAATACTCAGTAAACATTAGTGAAAATATTGAGGAAGATGATCAAAATTACGATACTTTTCCAAGGCCTTAGAACTAGTTGGTATATGTTTACAAGTTTTAGTGAGTTGATTCTACTTACTTAACAGAGGGTAATCTACGAAACACCTTTGCTATTAAAGAAGGAATTATGTTATTATAAATGGAGAAATGTATATATAAACTAATGATTTAACTCAGAAAAAAACATGTGATGTGTGTCAAAATTATATAATTTGTTAATGAGCTGGCACTAAAGAAATAAAAGGTGGTGTTAAATAAGAATGCTAAAATGTATTCAAAGTGTGGCATTACTTGCTGCATAAAGGGTATGTGAGAGTTTAGGGAATGGCAGACTATAGAAGTTATTCATTATGCATTCCATTACCATGTCTATTTAAAACATCCAACTGGAAATGAATTCTAAGAAAAGCTCTCTGTTTTAAGAAAAGAAACAATGTGTTCCATTGGAATAAGTTATCAGACACCAATTTAGAATTCAAGTAATGGTTATTCTTTTATATACATACACATATATATATATATATATACACACACACACATACATATATATACACTTACACATGTGTGTGTATTTTCATCCATATTTTAAAATTATCATTGACAGTTATTCTCTAATAGAAGTTCAAAGTAAAATTTATCTCTCTCCTAAACTTTAGTCTTGGGCATAAAACACATTTTTGCTAGTTTTATTTATCATTTGCCTAAAAATATGAATGATTTTATTTACTTCATTCACGTGTAATTTTATTTTAAAAAGCAAGCTAAATCTAGTTTTTCAGAGATTACTTTTTTGATGTGATGAACAGTTCTTGAAAAAAGTCTGTTTTTATATTAAAAATGTTCTAGAAATACATTAGTCTTGCTTTGTAGCTAAATGGGTAGAATTCATGAAGATGTAATTAAGATGATCTTAAAATCACTTAGATTGAAATAATTTATAGTTTGTATAAAAACTTCAGCCACAACCAGACTTCAAACAAGTGTACATAATCTGAATAATCAGAAATATAAAAGAAAAAGACTTTGAACACCTAGATGGATAGTTTTTAAAATGTCCATATTGGCAATAAACAAGCAATTTCCAGTGGCCTCAGGAAAGCCCTGGCAGCAAGAGAATACTGCCTGTTTCCTGAAATGATCTGATCTCAGCTCTTGAAAAATTGATCAAGTGCCTTTATGTGGCTGTTAATTAAATGAAACTAAAGTGATAATGATATTAAAAGATCAAAACATGGAAACGTCTAGAAAAGGAATTAACAGCTTCAGGACAGTTTAGACTATTAAATACAAGAATGTTAAACATA
Source organism: Aplodontia rufa (assembly GCA_004027875.1). NCBI lineage: Eukaryota > Metazoa > Chordata > Mammalia > Rodentia > Aplodontiidae > Aplodontia > Aplodontia rufa. The sequence continues at coordinate 20,972 of PVKS010019646.1, forward strand.
AGAATGAATTTCTAATTGATGTACTCCACACTTCCTAGAAAATAAATCTGACCAAGCCATCCCTTGGCTCGGTGTACACCTAAAGGAAATGAAATCACCACTTTATAGAGATATCTGCACTTCCATGTTCATTGCATTTTTACATAATAGCCAAGATACAGAAACAACCTAAATGCCTCTCCACAGGTGATAAAGAAACCTCCAAAATGAAAAGGATCTTACCATTTGCCACAATGGGGTTAAGTCTGGAGGGCATTGTGCTAAGTAAACTAAGAAAGATATAGAAAAATATTGCATGATCTCACTTATATGCAGAACTGAAAAAAATCAAACATCAGACTAGAGAACAAAACAGCACTTACAGAGGGTGGGTAATGAGGAAACTAGGGGTATACAGGTCAAAGGACATGAAGTAGCAGAAATGTAGGACCAGAATGTCTTGAGATTCACTGTGATACATGAGGGCTACACAGTGCATGAGATGGGTGGCGCAGCATTGGCAGTTCCAGTGAGTGAGTAGACTTTACCTGCTTCTGCCACAAAGATAGTTAAATATGTGAGATGAGAGATGTGTTAATTCACTTCACATTAATAATCACTTAATCTATATGCATCCCATATGCCATAGTGTATAACTTAAACATATACAATAATATTTATATAAAAACAAAAGACAAATTAAAAATTATTTGAAAGCAAAGAAAAAAAGAAAGGAATTTCTCCTGTTTTGCTAAAACCTAGCTGTCCTCTTTTTTTCTTTTTTTTCCTCTGAAAAGATAACACAGACTTACAGATATTCTTATTGTTTGATACAGTGAGGATTGCAATGAAAGCTCAATGTGACTATCTAAACTGCACTATTTCAAAACGATTACCACATGCAGGGGAGCAGTTGTAATTTTTCCATTTCCTATGCTATTAGTCTAGAAACAGTAAAGTTCCTGCTGACATTAATATAAGGGACGTGGACAAACTGGGGTCACAATCAAGATCCCCTTTGGTAAAAACAAGATGAACATCCCCACACTCCATAATACGTGCACAGCACTGTTTTGTATAGCTTGATAAAGAAAGGATCATAAAGTACAAAGAAGTTTTGATCTCCAGACCCAAATCCCTAATTTTCTTGTATGTGATGAATATATTCTGCACGTTATATATACAAAGGCTTTGTATGAACCATGGACAATATCTCACCTTTGACAGATAAATTAAATACTATGAAATAAAAATATAGATTGTGTGAACATTTTTTTGTATCTCCAAGGAAATTGATTTATATTTTAAGCTAACATTTGTCTTGGAAGATGGTGAAAAGTTTTAAGCCTCTTACTTTTTCTAAGAAATAATCCACATAGCTTACAACATTAGAAAGAAGTGTGGCCACAAAACTCGTTAATATCAAGCATATTCATCTATTTTAAATGCCATGAGTGGGAACAGTGACGTCCATTTAGGAAAAAAAAAGGTGGAGGAAACTTCATATTTCAGTAACATTCCCAAAGGATAGTATAACAAATGAATCCGAACTCCGTCAGATTTCATGCATTTACTATTAAATTTATCACATCTTTCCAGTAAGTAAAATTCAAAATGCTAAAATCATGTGAATGCTTTTTGTATGCTATCAAACAAATGATCATACAAAATTAATTCATTCACATTCACAGTTTATCCTTTCAATCTTGTTTAAAAATTACCATGGGGGGGCTCCATGACTTTAGTTTCTGATATTAATTTATTGTATGATTCTTACCACCCAATTTTATGCCTACATTTTATGATTTGCATTTTTATCTTCTATATTGATGAATTGTAAAATTTTAATACTTAAAATAACAGTGGCATAGTTTTGGATAATTTCCGAAAAACATGAAAGTAGTATTTCTAATAACTATAAACAACTACCTAGAAAAAATGCCAGTGTTTCCACTTTCTGGAATCTCCCTCAATGCTTTTCATCATATAGTTTCACCAAGTTGGGAACATATTTATTGTGCACATTGTTCTTTGATATAATTACTTTCATTTTGCTATTTCACTTCAATGTTGTAGCAATACTTTCAAAATATTCCCTATGCTTCCAACATCATATTTTCTATTACTTGTCTATTATTGACTTTATATTTTCTAATGCTTGTCTATCGCTGTCTTTGTTGACACCATTTCCAATGTTTTGCTATTATAAATAATAGTTTGATTACTATGTTTAATCTTAAATCTCCTAACAATTACTTAAAGAATACAAATAGATAATAAATAACATGTTAAATAAACCGACCCAATAGGGCATATTGAAACTATCTTTGTTGTTATTTTCTGGACCATATTATTTGTTTCCCTTAACTGCCTCCTGGAAATGGGATGTCTAAAAGAAACCTCTGTATTCATATTAAACTATGCTCCAGGGCTGGAGTGGTGGCTCGGTGGTTACGGCGCTTGCCTGGCATGTGTGAGTGCACGAGTTCAAACCCCAGCACCAGGTACACAACAAAGTGTCTCAGGAATGAAAGTCCTATGAAAACCTAAATAAAGATTGCTTCCCTCTCTCTCTCTGTCTGTCTCTCTCTCTCTCTATCCCCTCTTTTTTTAAAAATAAAAACTATGGTCCTATATATATATATGGTCCTATATTCATATTAAACTATGCTTTATATAAAAGAATGTGAAACAGACTATATAACTCCAAAACAGCTGTTACATAATGACAAAATTTTAGGGTCTTTGAATTTTGGTTGTGTCTTGAAAAGATATTAATTATGGAATGACCATTGCTAACCAGAAAATTCAATATGTAAAGCTTTCTGAGCACCAGTGTGACACCAGTAGTGGAAAACTCTAAACCTGACTTCGCATGAAGGGTTGTATCCCAACACAGGCACAGTTGAACTACTGTATAAAATTACCTTCATGCTGTATGTAGAAGATGAATATGAACAAAAGAAATTTAGTATATAGACTTGGGTCCCATCCCCAAGATATCTTATTATGTATATGCAAATATTCCAAAATCTGGAAAGAATCCAAGATGCAAAACACTTCCTGTCCCGGACATTTTGAGCAAGGGGAATGCAGTCTTTAGTGCTGTAGCTTTAGAGGACATGCTGCTCTCTTGTATTCTATGTGGCCTAGGATATTTTCCCCCAGGAATCCTGAAATTGGATGAATCAAAATGAAATTTTGACCATGTATCAAACCTCCTCAGGGCTCACTATTGCTTCTCTAGTTTGGGGATGCTTTCAGTATTCCCCAACTTAGTCCGGTCTGTGAATTGTGAATTTAATTAGCACACTGTTTACTTTCTTGTTGCCATCATTAAAGAGCCTGTTTAAAAAAAACTGGACCTACCACTAACCCTTGTAGCAGTCCTCCAGATACCATCTCCCTCCAAGAAAAACTGCCATTTATTATGAGCTGTTTCATGTGATACTTCAACCAATTTTTAGTCTATGTAAAAGTGTTCATATCTAAGCTAATTTAAACTAATTCTTTGAGTAAAATTTTATAAGATATGCTATCCTTTTGCTTTGCTGAAATCAAGATACACCACATCTATTGCTGCTTTCATCTATTAATCTCATGACTTGATCCACAAGGAAAAAAAAAGCAATTAAATTTGCCTGGCATGATTTTTTCTTTGTAAAATCATACTGCTTGCTTTCCTAATTCATTTATCCTCTAGATGTCTTCCAATATTTATCTTAGGATTTGTCTTCTTATTTTACTAAGAGTCAAGATGACTGTGCTGTCCTTTTAAAAAACAGCCTTGTTTGCTTATAGCTTTTCTCTTTTATAGTCTCAAGTTACCTGTGAAAATAAATGAAGCTGTGTCCATCACTGGGAAGCAAGCTCACTGAATAGATTATGTCTTCCTATTCTGTCTTAAACTTGTGGCACAAAATCAATATACATAAATTATTTTTATGCTTCAACATTCTGGAACTTGTGGAGAAACAAAATATACGATTTCTAAAATGATCCAATCATCCTTGTGTTTAACAAGGTGTTCATTATATGCTAATTACTTCAGCTTCAACTTCCTACCTAGGCTGTTTTTTTTTTTCCTGGCTTGTTGTTAAAGATGATTTTGGAAAGCAGGTCAATATCCTAGTCATTTCCAAGTCTTTGTGGATTTCATTATCTTCTCATTAATTAGTACATATATAATCCCTATTTATTTCTTTGAAAACCCCTTTGGATATTATTAACATTTCTTTTTCTTTTTCATATTTTTCCTTAGGTTTCCTTTTCACTAAAAGGCTTATCTCATTATTTGTATTTTTGTAACTCTGATTCCATTGATCTTTCCTTCAGCTGCTATGGTTTTTCTTCGTTTCTATGCTTCATCTCTGAAATAACATTCTTTAAGTTCATCACTGGTTGCTTAATTTACAGAATTCAGAAATATGAAGTCTCTCCTTGAATCCATTAATTTTTGTTTTTCCCTCAGCAACAATTAACACATTCTAAATCTTCAACATTTTTTCAATACGAATCAAATGTTCTTTGTTACCAGATAGGCTAATTCAAGATCGGATGATTTTAAACTGAGGAAAAGGAAAAGATGAAAAAAATGTGAACAGGTAGGAAACTAATGCAGAATCCCTAGTAAGAAATAACACAAGTGAACTAAAGAGGAATTGGAACGGAGAGAACTGAGGTAATATTACTGAAGTATTTTAGGCCTTGGCTAGTGAGAACACAGAGGGGTGAGGTTTTCTTGTCTTTGCTATCATTTCCCCTTCTACTGTGGAGTGCCAAATCAGTGCTTTTCAAAATTATTTTGCACATTATGTACCTGGAAATTTGTTAAAACCAGACTCTCATTCATTAGGCAGGGCTGAGGGCTTAGATTCTGTGTAACTAAAATGTCCCCTTGTTCTGCTGATGCCGACGGTGACGGTCCTCAGGCTGTAAATTGCCTCTAGAGTAACTAGAGGGCTACCTGGAAACTCTGAGGTAGGACATACCATCCTGCACTCACTGAAGACAGAGGTCTTCTCAAGCAATTCATAATAAAAACATACTTGTTTTGTGTTCTATCCTACAGAATCTGAAAAAATAATTCATGAATAAAAAGTAATGCTTTAATATCTTCCTTAGCAAAAACCAAAGTTGCAACCTGTGTTAGCTTTTTGTCACACTGACCAAAATAAGGAATAAGAATGACTTAGGGGAGGGAAAGTTTATTTTGGTTTAGGGTTACAGAGATTTAGTCCAAGGTCAGCAGACTTCTTTGTTAAGCCCAAGGCCAGGCAGAACATCATGGCAGAAGGGTGCCAGGAAGCAGAGAGAGAGAACAGAGAAGGGGCCCAGAAAAATGAAACCTTTCATGGCATGCCCCCATGACCTACTCCTCCAGCCAAGCCCCCCTGTCTGAAGTTATCACCCACTTAGCCCCTTCAAACTGGGATGGGTTGATTAACTTTTGGCTCTCAAAATCTAACCCCTTCACCTCTGAACATTCTCGCAATAACATAGGAGCTTTTGAGTGACACCTCATATCAAACTATGATATGTGCAAAGTACAATATATCTTAGGGGAATAATGTCTACAGCAACAGAAATTTCAGGCACTGAGGCAGAATTTTCAAATCATTCCAAGGAGGTTATTTCCTGAATATAGTATCCACTATGTCGGGTGTATATTTACATAAATTCAATAGATGAATTTAAATTTTAAGAGAAATAACGATAGAAATCTTAATAAGTTTGCTTTGGGTATGAGAATGAGAGCATTTTGATGCAGAGAATCCCTCAGTCATTCTTTTTTCTTATGCCCCTTATACATAATATTAAACACTGGAGTGAAAAAATATTCCATTTCATATTAATATATATGCTTATATTAAACATTAGAATGTAAGATGCTTAATAGATACAAATATATATGAATTTATATAAAGTATATATATATGTGTGTATATATATACTACATTCTCCTTATCTGTTTGAGAGATAATTTGTTACCATAAGCTATATCTCCCAGAACTTTTTAACTGTAATGCTGGTCTGACAAAGAGTAATGAGATGTTTTTTCCTCATCTGTGTTCTTCCCAGAGCAGTGGGGTCAAGGAGATCTTCTGATGATTTCTAGTTATAGTATTGCGAGAGTATGCTTGTAAGAGCAGAGTACTTCAGAGCGGCTTGCTATATGCAGATCTCAAGTCTACTATCTGTTTAGACCATATCTCCAAGGTCACAAATCTTGTGGCAGTGGTACCCACTGGAACCTTCCCTCCTTAAACACCTTTCCAGTCAGATTTTTCACGGATGCAACAAAAAGACCTGAAAAGAACAATTAGAAGAAGAAAAATTTATTTTGGAGCTCACAGTTTCAGAAGTCTCAGCTCATAGAAAGCCAGCTCCATTCCCTGGGGCACCAGGTGAGGCATTAAAGAAATCATGGCAGAAGTGTGTGGTGGAGGAACACAGCTGGGAACATATCCAGGAAGCAGACAGAGCTCCACTCTTCAGGGACAAAATAAAGCCCCTGGTGACCCACCTCCTCTTGCTATACCCAATCTGTCTGCAGGTACCACTCTGCTAATTCCTATTAGGGGATAAATGCAATGATTAGGTTAGACTCCATAACCCAATCATTTTACCTCTAACTCTCAACTGTGCAGTGTTTCACACATGAGCTGTTTGCAGAAAGCCAGTATCTAAAACATAACAATCAGCATCCTGAGATCAGCCATGCTGTCCTAAGACCAGAGCTGGGGTGCTCCATTTCACTGGGTCTTCCACTATCCAATGTCCTTGGGTTTCTCCAAATCTCTGTTCACTATTACACTTCAGTATTCTTTCACAGTTACACACCTCATTACACATTTGCTCTCCATTTGTTTTGATTCTATTTTTGAGGGAAAGGAACAAATCCTGGGTGGCTCTAATCTGCCATCTTGAGTCTTCTATATATATTTTGAACATTTTCCCAATTATCATTTTTTATTTAAAATTCTTAAAATAGTTGTGATATTAGCCTTTTATTTGGGGGAAATTTTTTTGTTCATGGTTCGTTCTTGTTTGTGCTTTATTTTTAGGTATACTTCTTGTATGTTTCCCATACAATTTTATTTTTAGGTAATTAAATTATCAGTATTAATTTTATGTACATTTAATGCTTTTATTAGGACACTGCAATTATACTTAATAGTATGGTTCATATTGACATAATCATACGTGCATGGTATGTAATTTGCTCTGTTTCACTTCCCAGTACTTCCGCTTTCCCCCTCCTCCTCCCTTTTCCCTTTCTTCTATTCTACTGGTCTTCTTTCTGTTGATGTATTGTTTTAAAACTGATGCTTTCAGAGATACATTAAAGTGGAATTCACTGTGGTATGGTTATGTATATATGGTATATATTTTTTTGAATTTCATTCTTCAGTTATTCCTTCTCCCCATTCATGCCCCTTCCCCCCATCACCTACCTTTCTCTACTCCACTGATAGGTGTTCAGTTTCCAATCTTGCACACACACACTTTCCTTTTTGTTTTTTTTTTTTTGCCTTTGGTTCCATATATGAGAGAAAACATTTGACCTTTGACTTTTTTAGTCTGGGTGGTTTCACTTAGCATGATATTTTCCATTTCCATGTGTTTACCAACAAAGGTCATAGCTCCATTCTTCTTTATGGCTGAGTAAAACACCATTGTGTGTGTGTGTGTGTGTGTATACACACATGTACATACATACTACACTGCTAGGTATTGTGAAATTTGTGCTGCTATAAACACTGATGTGCTTGTCTCATTACAGTGTGTGATGATTTTAGTTTTTCGGGTGAATACCAAGGATTCGGATAGCTAGGTCATAAGCTGCTTTCTAAAGTGGCTACACTAATTTGCAGTCCCATCAACAATGTAAGAGTGTACCTTTCTTCCCACCGTTGCCAGCATTTATTATTATTTTTTTTTAAGAGAGAGGGACAGTGAGAGAGACAGAGAAAGAGAGAAACAACTTTATTTAGTTTTTTCACATGGCCTTAGTTGCTCCAACACTTAGTTGTGTACGTGGTGCTGGGGTTTGAACCAGGGTCCTCGTGCTTGCCAGGCAAGCGCCGAAACCGCTGAGCCACCGCTCCAGCCCTCAGCATTTATTATTATATGAATCCTTGATTATTGCCATTCTAGCTGGAGGAAGATTAAATTTTAATGTAGTTTTGATTTACATTTCCCTGATTTCTAGAGACATTGAACGTTTTTTAATGTATCTTTTGGTCATTTGTATATCTTCTTTTGAGAAATGTCTGTTTAGTTCTTTTGCCCACTTACTGGTTTTTTCCTAGTTAAGTTTTATCAGTGTTTTGTATGTTTTAGGTATTAATCCCCCATTAGAGGACTAGCTGGCAAAGATTTTTCTCTCATTCTGTAGTTTCTTTTTATGCTCTTAAATGTTTCCTTTGCATGCAGAAGCTTTTTAAATTTGATATTTAGGTATTTATGATATTCCTTGCCAAGTTGAGGAGATTTCTTGTTAAGTCTTCCTGATTTGGATTTCATCAGGATATAGGACATTTATAAAATGTTCACTGCCCTCAGCTTTACTTTTTGTTTTTCTGAATGTGGAGGTAGTGATTACATCCACTTTTGTTACAATTCTAAGACTCCCTCTCTGGTCTTTGTTATGTCTAGTACCTACCAGTTTTATGTCAGGTCTTAGAAGATGGCCACTAACTGTGCTTTCGCAGCCAGGTTGCTCCTTGCTAGGAGTTGCAGGGTTGTGTGCCCTCCTGAAGAAATGCACATGCACCCAGCACTATCAAGTCTACTGTGAGCTTCCGCATGCATATGTGAAGTTTGCAGGTTGTGGTAGCTTAAGAGGTGCAGTGGTCTGGTGGAACTGGCACTGGATGAACTGTGGAAGGTATAAGGCCCTTGCCCCTCTGGAGAGTGCAGGTCACAGATTGTTGGACTTGACTCTGGACACACTGGGCAATGGCTAATGTCTGTAGGATTCTATTTTTTAAGTCCCTTTTTGGGGTTTATTGCATTGCGGATGTGTGAAGTTCTCTGCTTGGAAATGACTTCTGTGAGTCTGTGCACCTGAATGAGCATTTAGTTAACTGGCAACTTTGGGACTCACTTTTTACCTCCAGAAAATGCAAAGATATTTGAGTCACTTTCCTTGTTGCTAGAGTTCCCTAACCAGGTGGTGGTTCTTAGTCAGCCCAGAGGTCTGCAAGTTTGGAGGATGCTGCATTGCTGGCTGTTTCTGTTGGGTGCAGGGTACAGGGCTGAAAACTGTCACTGGTTACTGTGGATCACTGAGCAGCCACTCCCCTTGGCTGGGACTTGTTTGTAGCAGGGCTAAGTGCCTGATGTCTGCAATTGTTGGCTATTTCTTTTTCTTTTTTTCTCTTTGTTTAGAGAGAGAGAGACAGTGAGAGAGAGAAAAAGAGAGAAATAATTTTTATTTAGTTTTTCACGTTGCATTCATTTCATTCATACACAACGAAGTGTATGTGGTGCTGGGGTTCGAACTTGTGTACTGGCACATGTAAGGCAAGCACTGTAACTGCCAAGCCACTGCTCTAACCCCAACTGTTAGCTCTTTCTATTAGCGTATAATAAATTTCTTTTTGTGCTCAATTCTTTTTTAGAGCTATTATGCTATTTTCCCCCTTGAGATATGTGTTTATACTGCAATGTGGCATTATTACTACAAAAGAAGGTTGTTACCATTTTAAAATACCTGTTAGAACTAATAACACCTTAATTTTTTTCTGAGCATTTTTATACCATTTCTGATTTCTACTTTTCTTTATAGACTTAATAAAACTTCACCTATCTCACTCTTCTTCAAAGTAGTTGGAATATTTACTAAGATTACATAAAACAAATAAATAAATGTAGAGAAAAGCAGAAAAGTAATGACTTAGTCCAAGAACAAGATAATTCCATTTATTCAATAATATTGCAAAAAGTAGATTTTACATGTATTGGTTAATTTCATTTTAAAATGTCATTCATAATTGGGCTTTTCACTACCCTTTTTGTATCAAATTTAATTTACTTATATTTTACTATGAAGGATATTTTAAAATTTGCTATTGGTACATTATTGAATTATAATTTACATAATACAAAGTTTTCAAAGCATAAATGTACAACTTTATAAATTTTGACAAATACAGTTGTATAATGACCACCCAAAACAAGATAAAGAATTGTGACTCTTCCAAGAGGACTTCATCCTGTCCTTAGCCTTTTTAAATTGTTCCACTTAACAACAGTAAATTTCAATATTAATGAAACCCAATTTATTACTATATTTTATATGCAATTGTATGCATATTTTTCCTAAGAAAACTACCTACCCAGGGTTTTGTGGTTTGTTTTATGTGAACCATAGACTTATTGACTCCATTTCATCTCTTAAGATTGTTTTCTAATGTTGAACTAAGATAAATACAGCCATTGGAAATAATAATATATTGCTAAATTTTTTTAAATTTATGATTTGGAACATTTGCATGTGTCTTTGTTACTGATATCAGTTTAATAGATTGAAATTCTCTTTTGAGTAGAATGCTCAAAAAGGACTTTCATGTTTCCTTATCTTGATCATGCTTGACTCAAAGCACAATGCAGGAAATATTTACTCTGTAAATTTGAAAGCTTTTTAAAGCCATTTGAGAACAAAATTTTATATGGCATTTTAAAGTACAAATTAAAATTTTGATATAAGAACATGGAGATTTTCTGTTAGATTTTTTCAATTTGAGAAAGTTGCAGGTTTTAAGTAATGTAAGAGTTTCCTTAAATTCATTGAATTTTGGGGGAGAATGTTTATTATTCTGATTTGTTTCCTTTAATATATGCGTATATACCATAATTATTTATGTATTTCACTTCTGCTTTTGTCAAAGTCTGTTTTATCTCATATTTCCTTGATTAATTTTGATTGTCATTTGTGGATTTTATTAATCCTTTAAAAAAAGCAAATTTTGACCTTATCCATTTTCCTTATTGCTCATTAGTTTTCTGTTTTATTCATTTCCACTAACATTTTTTATTATTTCTTTCTTCTTTTACATTTTCTGGCTTTAAGTGGTTCTTCTGCGTTAGTTCATTGATTTTCAGTGTATCCTATTTTGTGACATATTCATCTAGAATCTACATTTTTACAGCACTATTATATATTCATCTAATATAATTTAATCTGCTGTTTTTTGTAAAGTTTACTTCTAAGTTTTTTCTAATACCATTGTGAGTTTTTTTGAACTTTGGGGAAATGAGAGGCATATTATTTGTATTTCAAAGATTTGGAAACAGTTTAAGTTAGCATTCTTTGTTGAATACTAGTTTTAAGATTTCTTATCAGAGAATATGACTTGAATGACTTTAATAATTTTGAATTTATTGAGATTTATTTTATGATACAAGTTAGTCTAGTTTAACAAAAATCTCATGTGAACATTAAAATAATATACAATTTAAATCGATTTTATGTAGTTTTTATAAATATAAAGTTGATCGATTGATTATTCTTGCTCATACTATATTTCATATCACTGATGCTTTGTCTTATTTTTTGTATTTTAAAGTTCTAAAATCTCCATTTAGAAGTCTATATCTGATTATTCTTTTAGTGATATCAATTTTTGCTGCATTTTGAAACTATTTATTGGCAATATACGTTTAAGGTTGTTACCTCTAATTCCTTTTCATTATAAAATAAATATTTGGTTTGTTTGTTTTTAAAGAGAAAGGGACAGCAAAAGAGAAATAATCAATTTTATTTAGTTTTTCATGTGGTTTTCATTGCTCTGACACTTCATTGTGATACTTTGTTGTGTATGTGGTGCTAATGTTTGAACCATGTCCTCATGCATACCAGGCAAGCACCATAACTGCTGAGCCACTTCTCCAGCCCCATGAAATAAATTTTGAATATTATTACTTTAAAATCTGCTTTGTTTCCTATTAATGTGGCACCATCATCTTTCTTAAGATTATTTGCATGGTACAACTTATTCCATTCTTTGATTTTCAAGCAAAGTTTAGCTTATGTCTAAAATGTCTGTTGCTATAAATAGCAATATCTAGTTGAATTTATTTTTCATGTAGTCCAATAATTTATGTGATTGAATTGAGTGTTTACTTTGATTTTACCATTTAGCTATTGATAAGATTATTACTTATTGCTGATTCCTTTTAGTATGTATCCTTTTCTTGTCTCAGTTTGAATTAATCAAGTATTCTAGCATATTTTTATAGCCATCATAACATTTTTACAATATTTCTATTAATTTTAAATAATTAGGTATGTAGCTATATCAGCCTGAGTTTTCACAGTTATTAAAACTGACTTTATTTCTTCTTTATTATTGAAGTGTATTTTTACTCAGTATGGAATTCTATTTGTACCTTTCTGTTCATAATTTTTATTATACCATTGCATTATTTGTGTCCCAGTTTATTTTCCTTTTTTCCTGAAGCAATATCAGCTGTCATTCCAATTGCTTTCTCCTTAATAACTGTTTGTCTTTCTTTTATTTTGTTATTTCTTCCTTTCTTTCTTTTTTTCTTTCTTTCATTACTGCTTAAAATGTGTGTTCTCTCATTCATATAAGTAGTGTTGCCATTATGTGCCTAGCTATAGTCTTCTTTTTATTTACTTTGCCTACTTTGAGCCTTGTAGATATTTGTACTGAAGTCTTTCTTCTATTTTAGAAAAAGTTGACATATTATTTCTTCAAATATCTTCACAAACTATCTGCATCTCTGAAGATACTACAATTTGTTGTTTGTTAGACCATTTGATATTGCATTGCATATCACAGAAGCTTTCGTATTTCTTCATTACATTTTCTCTGTATTTCAAATTATATAAATTATATTAACTTTCTTGAGTTAAAAATCAATTCCGCTGTGATTTGTTTGTGACTAGGTATTTCTTTTTTGTTTTTAATCTGCTTTTTGTTTCTCCTCCACTTAGTTGTGTATGTGATGCTGGGAATCAAACCAAGGTTCTCAAGCACGCAAGGCGAACACTTCACTACTGAGCCATCTCTGCAACACCTGTGACTAGATACTGCTAAAGAAATCTTTATTTTTCTTCAGATATTTTCTTCAGATATTTTATAGTTTTAGAATTTAAATGTGATTCTTCTTTAAGTATTCTTTTTCTCTACTTAAATTTCCATAACACTTACATCTTCACCAACAAATCTTTTAACATATTCCAAATGGTTATTATAAACTTTTTCTGTTCATTCCAACCCTGGAGTTATCTGTGGGTATTCTTCTGTTGGCAATAGTGCTTTCCTGAACATGTGACAATTTTATTGCTCCTTCACATGTCTAAGTTTGTTTTATTTTGGTTTTACTTTATATGAGACTTCTTGAATTATGTAATGTAGATTTTCATTATGTTCCCTTCCTTGAAGGGTGCTGGGTTATGTTCTGGAAGACAGCTAAATTGAATTGGCAGATCACTATGATCTTGTAAAACCTGCTTTTTAGATTTGCTTATGGCAAGCTCATTTCAGTTTTCCCTTTAGCCTATGTGAAATGCTAATCCCTAAGTTACACACTTTCTGTTCTGAACTGAATCTTCAGGGTGTTCACAAATAACTTTCTACTATGGCTGGAATGAAAGGTTATATTTTCCTAGAAACATGTGACCTCTGAAATCCCTGTTGTAATATCAGTCCTATCACTCAAGAAGATATTCTTCTTTTTGTGTCTCTTTTATTGTCTCTCTGAACATCACAGTTTATGATTGGGTCTCAGTCCAAAAATTCTATACATATTTCTAGAATTCTTTCTTTGGGAGCTTTTTCTCTGTGATATCCTATAGTCCTGAAGATTCCAGGTAACTTTAGAAGCTGTGGGGACAAACTTGGACCATTATTTATTTGTTCTTGTACACAAGACTGTGAGGGATATGTGTGCTTTATTCTTATCACTTACGTCCCCAAGTAAAATACTGACTTCAGTTTGAAAATGTCTATATTTTGCTGGTTTAAGAAAATGTCTATTGGGGCTGAAGTGGTGCCTCTGTGCTTCCGGAGCTTGCCTGGCATGCATGAAGGTGTAGATTCAAACACCTGCACACTTACACAATGAAGTGTTGGAGCAATGGAAGCCACACGAAAAAACAAATAAAATTGATTCTCTCTCTCTCTCTCTCTGTCTCTCACACACACACACACACACACACACACACACACAAACACACACACACACACAATCCCTCTCTCTTTAAACAAAAAGAAAGAAAGAAAATATATATTAATTCTTCAGAGTTTTTAAAATAATGATTCACTAAAAATTTTTCCACAGTACTTTTTCACACCCATGGAGATCATTCCCCCCACCTCCAAGTATATTTATGATGAATTAAAATAAAAGTTTTCTCAAAGACTGATCCATTCTTACCATTACTGTTACTCAATCAATTTCAATATAATGTATTTCTTTCTTAATTCTGCTTGCTAAAATTATACAATAGTTTTTACATCATTATTTCGTAGTAAATTGGGGGTAGAAAAGAACAACAAGGGATGGAAATCTTTTCTTTTAAGAATATCATCACAGGGGGCTGGAGCAGTGGCTCAGCGGTTTTGGCATTTGCCTGGCAAGCATGAGGACCCGGGTTCAAACTCCAGTACCATGTAAACAACTAAGTGTTGGAGCAACTAAGGCCATGTGAAAAACTAAATAAAGTTGTTTCTCTCTTTCTCTGTCTCTCTCACTGTCCCTCTTTCTTCAAAAAAAAAAAATAAGAATATCATCACTGAACAAATTTAGAAGACATGATAGAATTAGAAAATATCATTTTGCTTACACTGGTGTAACAACTGATTGAAGTAAGATCATCAATGAATGCCTCAAGCACTGGGTGAAATGTTAGAGAACAAGATATTCATGTTGTCTAAAATTATTATTTCAAGTTCTTTTAATAATATGAACAGTATTGAAATGATAAAGTTGAGCATCTTCAATGAGGTAACACATGCCTCTGGACATAATATAACAGTAAATTCAGATATGCAATTGGTTTGTGTTATATACTATAAGAAAACTGGGTTGGAATTAAAGAAAAATCAGTGAGTGAAAGACAAGAAATATTTTGTGGTTGTTCTAGACCAAGTTATCAGTAAGTTATTGCAAAATCTGTTTGTTAGTGGAGTCTAATAAACTGAATGTTCATACATTTCCAAAGTGTGACTACGTTAGCACTACAATAAAATAAATGATTGCAGTAAAGACCATTTGATCCATAAATTCTGAAGTACTTTACTATTTGTTGCCTTTATGGAAAATGTTTGCCAAGCTCATGTTCTAGATTAGAAGTAATGAAAAGACAACATAAGTGAAAGCAGTATACTAACCTTGCCAGGATTCTGGGTTCAAAAAATGCTATAAATGTCCTGTCAAAATGTTTGACTCTGGCTCATCTAAAGATATCATTGCATCTTGGGTAATCTTGGATTTAAAAAAAATTTGGCAAGATGGAAGAATAAAATCTCTTTCAAAAAATTAATTTGAAGAGCTGACGTGTGGAAAAATGATATCTATAAACTTCATATGATTCAAGAATAGGATGAAGGATTTACATAGATTGAAAGATGATCTACCTTTGTATCTATCTATCAAAACATCTATCTATATAGATGTCATTTCTATACACTAACAGTAATAAAAATGGATATATTTACATAAATCCATATGTTTATGTTTTCAAACATATAGGCATATGCATACAAAAACATACACCTAAGGAGAGTCAGTTGGTATGTTAAGGTCATGAGTATATGAATGGTTTTTAGAATATTCTCAGTTTTATATAAATATATAAATATTTCACATATAACTCTTTGGAGAGAAAAAAGTAGCAATTCAAAACTCTTAGAATACAATATAGGACCATAAGATCACAAAGGGAAATTTTATACATAAAACAAAAGATAGATTAAATTGATGAATTTTATTATTGGAATTAGGAACATCTGCTGATTAAAAACACATTAAAGAAAATGATATTAAAGAATACAGATTGGGGGAAAATATTCACAACACTGATACCTGGAGACAAATAATTATTTCAAATATATAAAGAACTTTTAGGCTATAGTGGGAAAAATTGATTCATTAAATAAACTAAAAGAAGATTATGCCTAGGCCTTTTCCTACTGGAACATTGTTAGTTTTGAGGGTGGGGGGTTGTTTTGTCTTTGTTTTTTCTGCTGCTGTGACAAGACCCGAACGGAACAATTAAGAGAGTGAAAAATTTAGTTGGGAGCTCATGGTTTCAGAGGTCTCAGTCCATAGATGGCCAGCCCCATTGCTCTGGGCCCAAAGTAAGACAGAACATCATGGTGGAAGTCTGCTGAAGGGAAACGCAGCTGGGAATAGGGCACTAGGAAGCAGAGACAGAGAGCATTCTGCTCAACAAGGACAAAATATATACCCCATGTGCGTGCTCCCAGGGGTCCACCTCCTGTGGACACACCATACAAGTCTACAATTACCACCCAGCTAATCCCTATCAGCATATTAATGCACTGACTATGTTAAAACTCTCACAATCCAATCATTTCACCTTTAAAATGTCTTGCATTTTTTCACATATAAGCTTCTGGGGAACACCTCGTATCTCAACCATAACAAACATATTTTGGTTTTCAATTAGCATAATGATGCTTGCAAAGTCTGAGTTAGAGGTCATTTCCAAGGATACCCTTTAGGTGTGAAGTTTATTCATTTTTACAGCTGTTTGTTATGCAGATGAAAAATATTTACTACGAGTTTGTACTTTCCAGCTGGATGCATTTAATAAATCTAGAAGTTCCCAGTTATGTCTAATAAGCATTCGTATTAGAACAGGTATATTCTGATAAAACATCTGTGGATAAGAAGCATCTGGTTATCGTCTCATGAGTAACTATCAAAGGCATTTTACAAGGGGTTCTGATGGAGGTCAAAAGAACTGCAGGTGTCCAGAGAAGGAGAGTGTTATACACCTACAGCTGGAATTCTTTCTTCTAGTGTAACCATGGAGGAGAAAGGCCTTCTGGTGAAAGAAAGAAAGCAGGAGAGAGAAGATGGCGTCCTGAAGTGTGACA
>PVKS010019647.1:0-16617 GCA_004027875.1 Aplodontia rufa
TTTAATACGTAAGAATTTACCGCCTTTCGCAATGGTCAGGGTTTAGCTCCAGCCTCCACAGATGAGTGAAGACATTTGACCCTTGGTTTTCTGGGTTATGCTGATTTCACTCAGCATGATTTCTTCCATAGCCATCAATTTTCCTTCAAAGGCTGCAATATCATTGTTTCTAATTGCTGAGTAGAACTCCATGGAATATATGTACCACAGTTTTTGGATCCATTCATCCAGTGAGGGGCATCTGGGTTGTTTCCATAATTTAGCTATTGTAAATTGAGCTGCTATGAACATCGATTTTGCTGTGTCACTGTAATGTGCGGATTCCAAGTCCCCTGGAAAAATATCCAGCAGAGGAATAGCTGGATCGTATGGTGGGTTCATCCCTAGTTTTTTGTTTGTTTGTGTTTTGGTACCTGTAAAAACATGTGTTTTCTGAGACTCTGGGAAAAATTCACATGGGTATATAGGTATATAGGCTTCTGTTTTCTGTAGAACGCTTTGACTTCTAGAAATGGAAAGCTTTCCCCAGTAATGAGGCTATAGATGGAAAGGGAGCGGAGGATGTGGCTCTCTCTCTTCCAAGTTTGAGGAGTTGAAATGGCTGAGATGATGTCGTGCTGGAAACAGAGAACAGAGGAGGTCATCAGTCCCCCAGGTGCTTTCCAGAGGACTATACTATCATCCTGTGGGAGTACCCCTTGGCTGTTGTCTCTTGCTTTCCCCACACTACCTCATTATAGGAAACTTAACTAGCTCCAGATGAAGAGTCTTACAGCTTTCTGCTCTTTTAGAGTCCCTCTTGTTAATGGGTCTTCCTAGAATGGAACAGAGAAATATATAAAGAAAACCTAGTGTGCAAATTTAGTGTGAAAACCAGAAGATCATGAGCTCTGAGGACATCATAACACACCCTTTTTTGGCAGTTGTGCAAGGAAATGACACTCCAGCAAGATCCACTGTGTGTAGAAGCAGCTGCTTTTGTAAAATGAAGTTTGGAGAAGCAAAAAGTATCCGCTTGAGATGCCAGGAAAATTCTACTTGCACACATCGTAAAATTATACAAAAAGGAAAGGCGGTGTAAGTTCATTCATATCAATTCCTTCGTTCAGATATAGCCCATAGACACCGTAATTACTGGCGGTTATTTTATTTGTGAAATTCAACTGTGTAAATATATAAACCACACTGATACTTGTAAAAGAGAACATCTTTTTGAAGCATGATTCAGATTTACTACAATTTCACACCTTCATCAACAGAATAATTCACTTCTCTAAGATGTGGTTGGGTTTAGGTCTTTAACAGCATAACTAAAAGTTCTTGCAGCGTTACAAGTGAATATTAACTGCACCCAGCAGTTATATCAACTATGCTGCATGTATTCATTTCAACGATCCAGCAGAGTCATTTGTTTTAATCATCAATTGAAAACTCTCAGTTGAAACTGCATTTTTGTCCTGTGTAGTAAGAAAAGATTTTCAAGGCTTGTTCAATCCTCTCAGCACAAGCTGCCTCATGAATTACTCCATTATCACAAGTGTTGACAGGTCAGGCTTGGCAAGTTCATTTTCCAGGAGGTTTGGAATGAACGAAGGTTCATCAGCATATCTTCCTTAGCTCAAGGCAAAGGCCCTATGCAGGATACCTCTAGGGAAGAAATCCATCTAACCCTTTAGGGGCCTAGAACCTCCTCTGGGTGTTTTGTGCTTTTTGAGAAATCCAGCCCATTAGTTCTGTCAAAAGTTGACTCCCACATTAGTGAGGAGGTGCTTCCTAGGAATCTGCCATGTGGTCACAAATTTCTCCCCCCCTCCTCTCTCCCTTTCTTTCTTTTTCCCTAAATGGATCATACTAAGTATTCATTTATAACCACAGGTTCATGGTGAGGACTGTATGTGACAGTTTATTTCACAAAGCTTTGAAAGTAAAATAGCTATCTTGCAAAAACCACTCTTACAATGATCACCCACAAAACAGGATTTTCTTGAGGAGAAATTGTGGGAAAGTCTCTGAATGCTTGAATGATCCTATGGATAGTTAAATCAGAGTATATCATTTCTCTGTCGAGAACTCCCCTCTCGCACAGAGCAAAACCCCAAGCCCTTGTCTACAGTCTCTGGACTTAGCTACAATATTTACAGCATCTGGACCCAGCTCCTGCGCTGACCTCACTCCTCAGCCATGGACCTCTTGCTCACCCCTCATATGCCTCTTGTGCTTGTGTGCTCTTCTCCCTTACCAGAGACTTTGCATTTGTGGTTCCTTTCCCTTCTTCCTGTTAGTTCCACCGCAGGCTCCCAGCCTTCATCTGCTCTCTGCTCACCTTGATCACCCCTTGCAACAGAGAAGCTTCTATCCATTTTCACTTCCTGGTCTTATTCTTCTTTCTACCCTTTACCAGTGAAGTTCTATATATTTATTTATGTGTTTCGCATCAGTCTCCCCTATGAGTAAGCTCCAAGACAGCAGGCACATCTTAACTGTGTGTCCCTGTTTCCTGGAGTCTAACCATGCAGGGCGAAGATGGTGGAGTTACTTAGGGTTGAATGAATATGTAAATATGTGGATGGCTCCTGAGTCTACAGCCACCTGCCCTCTTAGTTAACCAGCATGTGCTTCACATATGGATTTAGATTGCTGACTTACAACCAATGACAGCCACAAAGAACCAAAATGCCATAACTGATTAAATTCATTCAGTGTAGCAAACATTTAGCAAGCTCCTATAATGAGCAAGGTTCTGTGCTGGAGATGATATTAGCACATCTGCTTCTCTAAAGAAGGCATATAATTGATGGTTTATACACAGGAAAAACCAAAGTAGGAAAACCTCCGCTGGTACTTGGGATTCCCTCTTGTGATCCCCGTTGAAATAAATTTAGTCTGGGACTATGAGCGGGCACTGTGCTGCTGATAATCTTTATTGATATTCTTCATAACAACATCACTTTTCTCAAGTTTAAATCACGGAAAATCTGATGTTGGGAAAATTTCAGTACAGCAATATAGTATAAATTATAGATTTTTGTAGAGTTGCATTACTTGAGTGCTTCTAGAAGTACAAACATTAAAGCTATTAGAATTCCATTATGATCATATACCCATACTGCTCATTGACATGCATTTTTCTTTGAAAGACAGAGGGACAAAGAGAGAGAGAGAATCAATTTTATTTAGTTTTTCATATGGCCTTCGTTGCTCTAACACCTCGTTGTATACATGGTACTGGGGTTCCACCCTGGGTCCTTGCGCATGCCAGGCAAGTGCCATAACTGTTGAGCCACTGTTCCAGCCACTGACGTGCATTTTTAGTTGAAATGATAAATAAATAAATATATATTCCAAATTAATCAGAAAAATATATTTTCCTCATTTCTGTCTGAACATTTAGGACCCATTTTTTTGCAAATATTTTTATAGTTTATTTCCAATATATCCATCTATATAATTTAGAAAAGTAGTTTTTTTCTTTGTAGTTCTAGGGATCATACTTAGGGGTGCTCTACCACTGAGCTGCATCCCTAGTCCTTTTGATTTTTTATTTTGAGACAGGGTCTCCCCAAGTTGCTGAGGTTAGCCTCAAAATCATGATCTTCCTGCTTCAGTCTCTCAAGTAGCTGCAATTATAGGTTTGTATTACCATGCCCAGCCCTAAGAATAGGTTTTAAATACACATATTAGGACTCGTAAAAGGTAATGGAATAAAATAAGTGCAAGATTGGTGCAAAGGAGTATCTGGCACAGTTAATATTAATTAGCTAATAGAGGTCTTGTGTGTCTGTCACTGTTTTAAGGACTTTTCTGACTAGTTGAATTGGATGAATTAATTCACTTAATAGTCACAATATACCCATGAGATAGGTTCCCTTACCATTCCCATTTTACAAACTATGAAACAAGAACAAAGAAATTATGTAGCTTGTCCAAGGTTAGTACAAGGTTAGTAGTAATCCCCAAATTCTGCATAGGAATCCATATTTTTAGCTATTACATTCTATTGCTTCCAAAGAAGCATACATTTTACCTGGG
The DNA here is from genome assembly GCA_004027875.1 of Aplodontia rufa. NCBI lineage: Eukaryota > Metazoa > Chordata > Mammalia > Rodentia > Aplodontiidae > Aplodontia > Aplodontia rufa. The sequence goes on from PVKS010019647.1 coordinate 4,030, forward strand.
CACATTAAATATCCATCAGAATTGGAAACAATAGAAAAGCTCTCTTAAATCAATTTTTCCCCAAAATAGAAGCAGTTATTGTAAAAGTGGAAAGGATGGAAAAGCAAATATTGCCGAGGATACAGTTGAGCAGAGACTTGAAGGAAGATCAGGTCCTGTTTAGGGTGGATAGGGATGGAAAATGTTCAGATGAGATAACAGAGTGGGGGAAAGGAAAATGCTCTTTCAGGGCAGGGGCTAATGCTAATAGCTATGTTTAAGGAAGACTTACCAAGTAATAGGTGAAGAGCTTTCCATACATCAACAGGTTAAACTATCTCAGATCTGTTACCACTACTGTGCCATTTTCATATAGTAACACATTCAGCTCTGACATCAGAAGTCACATCTTTAATCTACACTAAGTAGTGTGTCTAAGAAGTTGAGTAGACAGAAGAACTTTCGATTGAGGTAGCCTTGGAGGATCTTGATTACTAAGATAGCGTCTTTATGTTTCATTCTGTATGAATGAGGCATTGTTGGAGGTGAGACAGGCAAACTAAAAGGGGACCCTGGGGAGCAACCCTTTGAAAATGGAGAATTCTGAAACATGACAAGTTATTTTGAGCTTGTTGAGTTTGCTTCTTTGATTACAGATAAATAGAACATTTAATGTATGCTTATAAGATACTAGACATATTATTATTTTTTTAAAGAGAGAAGAGGGAAAGAGAAAGCCAATTTTATTTATTTTTTCATCTGTTTTTGTTTTTCTGACACTTAGTTGTGTATGTGGTGCTGGGGTTTGAACCTGGGTCCTTGGGTATGCCAGGCAAGCACTTTACCACTGAGCAACCTCTCCAGCTGCAAAGACTGACATATTGTCAATTAAAATGTCACCCACATGAGGAGCATATATAATATGCTCCCAAGTGATTAACAGCTAGAGTCTTACCAAAGAGGAACATTCTGACCTTGAAGTAGAGAGTGGTCTCTGTAGGATTTGGTCACCATGATGTAGTGGTTGCCATGGGGCTTGGTTGTCATAAGATTTGATCTCCAAGAAGCCTGTAAACATTTTCAAAATCAGCGAAGTCTAATACTGGCTCACTACTTAGGACTCCACATGCTTGCACCCTGAAAATCTTATATATGCGTAAATATATAATGAAGTCAGAAAGCTCAAACCTGAGTGCATCACCCATCTTCTGTTCTCTGAGAGACGAGGGTGACCTACCCTTCCTTTGAATGTGAATTTCTTTGTTGTCCTTACATAATTCTTTACCAGTGCCTTGTTTACTGATGCATCCAGCAATCTTTCTGTGATGAATATCAACAGTGATGGGTCCAAGTTGAGGTCCACTCTCTTAGGACCTGTTTGGACCCCCTCCAGTGATGGAAGTTTCCTAGCAGGTGAGGGATGTGAGCTAAGCAGGTAGGCTGGTCAAGGAACACGGAGCTGCAGTGTGTGTTGGGGAAGGGGTCCCCAACCTGGGATGTGTGTTAGAATTACTGGGGGGCATCACATGTGCCCTTCCCCTGCTCAGTTAAGTAAGAATTTCTGGTGTCTACTCACTCACTCCAAACCCTTCAGAGTCTTCTGGCCAAGAGGAAGTCAGCGTGCTGACCAGAGCACACCAAGTTTTCCAAGGTCTGGTTCCTGCTCACCTCATATAATTGATTCCACACCATTCACTTTAAATGGCTTTCTTCTGATCTCACTAAACTCTGCCCCATGAAGGTGCTTTGGGTATGTTCAAGCACGTTTCTATCAAAAAATTCATATAAACTCTTTGCCCCTCTAAAGAGCTTTTGCTCTTTAGAGCTCTAAAAAGCTTTTGTCTTCCCACAGCTGGCTCTGCCTCTTTTACAGCGTGAAGTTCACCTTCTCAGCTACCTGTTTCTGGTATGCACCTGTGCTCTCATCTGCAGAGCATTCCATGTTTTGTTAGTGTGTGTTTGTGCAGCTGGACTACAAGCCCCTCGAGGCAAAGGAGCTTGTTCCACTCATGAATGCACACTCAGCGGTACCTGCTGAAGAAACTAATGGGAAGGCATACCTTAAATAACTAGTCGGTGTCACCCAGCCCACAAGGGCAAAGCTAGAGGTGAACGTAGTTTCTGCACCACGATAATACAGGGTTGCTCATTCATTCTTCCTTTTGTCCATCCATTCTGCAAACATGTATTGCACAGATAAAACATGTTAAGTCTGATACTAGGCAATAGGGACACACACACAAAAAATAGAGAGAACCCACGGAATAATGACTGTGCTTCAAGGTAGGATCGGTGGCTATGGATCTAATGTTCGCATTCCCCCATTCGTATGTCCAAGCCTCAATCCCCTGATGGTATTTGAAGTTGGGGCCTTTGGCAGAAAGTAAAGTGGGGTTAGTATGCAACAGGGGTGATGTTTCTCTGTCTCTACCATGTGAGATAAAATAATCTGCAAACCAGTGTGCACACCCTTACCAGACGCGGAATCTGCAGCTGCCTTGACCTCACTCTTTCCCAGCTTGTAGACTGTGAGAAATAACTTCCTGATGTTTAAGCCATCAGGTCTATGGCATGTTACAGCCACCCAAACTGACTAAGACGCCAGCCATTCAGACTGAACAGCATGAAAAAAACAGCTGTTGAGAGCTCTCAGCACCATGCCTGCTACTGTGAACCTTTTTTTTTATTGCTTTATTTTAATAATTAAGGAAGTGTATGGTTACATTGCTGCTAATTTTCTAAGATCAAATGTATTATCATTGGGCAATGAGATCAACTTAATATGAAAAAAAAACTTAAAAGGCCACATTTCATTGGAGAAACTAAAAACACATACCATTAGGTCCATTTATGTTGCTTGCACCATAAAGCAATGTGGTGCCTATTGAACTGTCTTTTAAACTCGAGAAATTCCTGAAGGAGGTACTCTACCAAAACAAGGGCATATACCAAGAAAGAAGAAGAAACGATATCCAGGAAAAAAGGAACCCAATCTTGGCGAAAGGCAGAGGGAATGTTAAGCATAGTAGTAAAACAAAGACCAAGATACAAATGAGCTGTGTGTCAAAAGGGAACACATGGGGCTGGAGCAGTGGCTTGGTGGTTATGGTGTTTGCCTGGCATGCGCAAGTACATGGGTTCAAACCCCAGCACCCACGTACACAACTAAGTGTCAGAGCAACGAAAGCCATGTGAAAAACTCAATAAAAATTGATTCTCTCTCTCTCTCTCTCTCTCTCTCTCTCTCACTGTTCTTCTCTCTTAAAAACAAACAAACAAACAAAAGGGAACACAGCCCAGAGAAGGAGGAATGGCTAAAAAGATGTACCTGTTAAGTGGTCTTACGGATCGCTGTCCTGAGATGTTAGCAGACATAGTAGGAAGAAGTGGCAAAAAAGCAAAAAGAAAATTTAGTAAATGAAAAAATAAGGCTTTGCTAAGGTAACTGGGAAAACTGAAGGAAGAAAAGGAATATGATGTTTTTTTGTAAATAATATTTGCATACCCTGTGAATGGAAACACTGGACATGGGTGTAACCAAAACTGCAGTCCAATCACATAGGGAAGATACAAGGGGATGGCAGCATAGGAGAATATCCTCTTCCACCGTGGTAGGAAAAACAGACCATGTTGAAAATTGATTAATGGACACACAGCCACACAGGCATGCTATTTAGACGTACAGAGACTTGGGAAATGTCAGAAGAAAACCTGCTAAAAGAAAATAACGGTCACTTCTGGAAAGCAAGATAGCATTATATACATTCCTCAAAGTTTCAGTATTACTTGTCTTTAAAAATTACATGTATTTTCATAAAATAATAATTGAAAATCTAAAAATAAGCTGGAAACCAAGGCATATGCCTGTAATTCCAGTGACTGGGGAGGCTGAGGCAGGAGGATTACAAGTTCAAAGCCAGCCTCAGCAACATAGCGATGCACTAAGTAGCTTAGTGAGACCCTGTCTCAAAATAAAAAATAAAAAGCACTGGGGATGTTGTTCAGTGGTTAAGCATGACTGAGTTCAATCATTGGTACCCAAAAGACCTAAAATAGCACAGTGTGAGCTCTCTCACATGTGAGTTCTTCTACTCATGATATTGTTATTATGTTAGAGAGTCTTGATTTTTGTTAGGTGATGTGAAATCTAGCAATATCTGCCACTGACTTTTTGGGGGGATTGGGACAGGGCTTGGATCTCAGATCCTTCATTGTAAAGTGAAGGGGGCTTGGCAATATGTAATCACAGGCCTGAGCCAGCACTATTATGGTATGAATAGAACCTTTATGCACACACTGACAGGGTGCTGTCACACATGAAAAACTTGGCTGCTGTCAAAGTCATGACTTTGATGTGGGCCTTGGAGCTGGAAAGATGAGGAATGCCTTAAATCACTGGTCTAAGACCATGAAAGGCAATTATGAGAAGAGAACTCGAGTACATTAAGGAAAGAAAAAGACAACATGATTTGAATCTCTGGAATGAGTCTTACTTTGCAGAGCGAATGTAATAAAATAATGTTTGCATACCACATGAGTGGAAATGCTGAACTTAAAACACTTTGTAAAGCAAAATTCCTGTACATGCATGGGAGGCATCACGGATGTTATTTGGAAAGCGGTCAGCACACTACAGCAGGAAAAGCTTTGGGCTGGGAGCTAAGATATTTGAATTCTAGTTTTGATTTTGCTATTAACACTCTAGAGGAAACTTGGACAAGTTCTCTTATGTTCTTGGTCTTAGCTTTAGGATTGGAAAAGTAAAGGATGACTTGGATGACTTTCTCGCATTATCAGGGAAAGAAATCCAATCTGGCATAAATAGAGTTGTCCATGGAACTGAGAGCAAAGTTTCAGGAAGGACAGGAGCCAGCTGTTTTGGACCTCTAGGCAGCACTGGTATCTAAAAGATTGAACAGTCAGGATGGCATCTGGACAGTTCCATCAGAATGGACACCTGTAGCCAGACCAGCAGGGACCTAGAGGCCCTCAGCTGATCTAAGGGCTTGTTTGGTCAAAGGAAGACGTGGGTAATGGTGCTAGGAAGGTGATGGTAGAGAGGACATTCAGGGTTGTGGGCCAGCAGCTAGCCACCAACTGGCCTGGAAGCATTTTTATATTTTAACAACCAGTAAGCCACTTCAGGGTGCTGTTACTGGATGTAAGAGCAGTATCTGAATGTGGTGGGGGCTATCATTTCTTCAGGTCCCACTGTTAGGACAAGTTGAGAAAATATTCAGCAAACACATTTTTCCACCCTTGTGGGCCACCGCTTAATTCTCATATTTGAGGGAGGAGAGTATTTAGTTGTCTTAGTTTACAGCTTATGCTACTCTTGGCGGGGAAAACAGGGTACCAGCACCCTGAATGATAGCCCCTGTCCACTTCCCTCTTACTGCATCCAATGGAGTGGAGGCAATTTTGTAAAGGAATTCAGTACAAAGTATTTAACAGCTGGTGTGGCAGGGACATTGGCCACTTAGAAGGCACCTGGACCCTTAAATTTGGGGCAGGGTCCTGAAGGCATCCTATTATGCTGGAGATAACTGCCTGTTACCAGCTGTGCTGCTGCAAGATCAAGGTAATTACACGAGTCCCAGGAGCAGGAAACCAACATGGAGTATGGAACGTGGGGACAGGGATCAGGGACTCGGGCCACGGTGATTGGCATATCATTAGCATGGCTATTATTAGCTGGCACCTATCTACTGATAGAGTATGAGGGGGAAAGGGATGCTGGGCTGGGGGTGGGAATCACAGCTGGCTGTTACCGAGGCATTGAGGTAGAATTCATTCAGCTTGGCATTGAGGTAGAATTCATTCAGCTTGGCACTGTGGTTTGCTACAGAAGGCTTGAGATGTGATGCTATGATTGGTTTTCATTATGACTAGGAGATAAGGTAGCTGCTACTAGAATTTGGCCAATGGGACCACTAATGGTAAATGTTCTACGGAATTTGGGATAGTCATGCTGTCCTGCCCAAAATGCCAACAACACTTTTTGTAAGACAAATTGAGAGGCTGGGGTTCTAGACAGTAGTAGAGTGCTTGTCTAGCAGGCCCTGGGTTGGATACACAGCAGAACTCTAGTGTGTGTGCGCGCAGGCCCTGGGTTGGATACACAGCAGAACTCTAGTGTGTGTGTGCACACACACACATGCATTGCACAGAGAAGCTTTCAGAAGGAATGATGAAGAAAGTATAGCCATATGCAATGGGAAGAAGGGGTACAGTACCCATTTGAGTAATGTAGTTTCCATAATACATATCATTTAATCCAATGATGATCCTCTAACATTTAATTACCCTCTTCTTATTATACATGAGGAGTTAGGTTGAGAGAGGCAAAATACCTTCACCAGGGTCAAAATAGGCAAGAGTCAGAGCTTTTCGATTTAAATTTAAGTCCAAAGACTTCCTGTAAGATTTCAGGGTCTAGGAGGAAAGGGGCAGTGTGTAGGGAGAGAGGGAAGGAAGAGAGTAGATTGAGAAAAAGTCCTTAGGGAGAAATAGGATTATAGACTCGTCACAAACTCAGGATGAGAAGCAAGTACCTGGGAAGCTAGAATTCCTAGATTGAATGAAAGGGAAGAGATTTTTGCAGGGTCTTCCTGTATTTTTGCTATGATTTGGTTCTCTGTACTCTACCAGATTCTGAGGGCTGACTTTTAGATAAATGTTGACTAAAACTCTCAAAGGACTGGAAATACACATGCAACTTCAACTAAATGGAAAACTGACTGAAACCAACTATTCTGAGCCAACATTAACTGAAGTTTATAAATGCAATTTAAAAGTTAAAGAGATAAAGGAAGGATGAATTGGATTTTTTTAAATAAGATTTTATATGATTACTAAATCAATATAAATATTTTAAGATTTTTTATTTAACATGCTTTTTTGTTGTTTGTGGGATTTTGCACATGTATTTTATATTTTAAAATCATCAGGTAATCGCAATTTTCTGTAATTAAGAATTTGTACTCTCCCACCCATCTTTTTACTTTCAACCTTGTGTCAAAGTGCAACTACTTCCCCAAAGGGAATTACAGGAAAAATTTACACTTGTCATCAGCGTCTTGGCAAGAATGAAGAGCATAAAGAGTAAATTTTCGTTAGTGTAGGGTGGGATGGAATAGGCACTTGTATGGGGACAGGGGAAGGGAGATTGTCTCCAGGAATAAAAACTGCATTTAGAGAATTCTGGTCCTTTGTCAATAGCGTGAATAGGTTGGTCTTGCTAGTTCTCGCCGCAGTCCAAACTCCTCGCAGACACCAGGTGGCGCTGTGACTCCATAGTGCTGCGTCGAGGGTCCTTGGTGAGCCCTGTTCTTCTAAAAGACTGCGGGGGAGCCCCAGAGAAAGGCCTGCGGTGAAGCGCAGAAGGGCGTCTCGCTGCTGCAGCGCCCGACGATTGCGCAGAAGCCAATTTCCACCCGAATCAAGGGAGGCAGGGCGGTGGTGGGGGGCTGGAGCCGGCCCTTTGCACCTGAGCCCAATTTCAGAGCAAGGACCGAGTGCTAACAACACGCACAAGAGAGGAGGCTGCTCTTAGCAGTCTGGGTGGGAGGGTCCACCTTGCGGGGTGTCAAACAAGACAGCCCTCCTGCTGGATTCTCAGCTGAGCATGATGGACGTATTTTCCGGAACTTTCTAAGGGTACCACTTGCTCTTTCTAAACGCTCCACCTTCCTGCAGCCAAATCCAGCTTCCTGCAGCCAAATCCAGCTTCCTCCAGCGGCAGTCCTTTTTTAGTTTTCCAAAGCGAAAAAATTACTCACAAAAATAGGGTCTTGCTAGATTCTCAGTTTCTGTGCAGCACCAGTAACATTTTGTGAGCAAATAGCAAGCTGTAGTGTAAAGAATTGTACGCGTGGGGTTTGTGGCAGAAAAGGCAAAGATGACTTTTTAAGAGGGCACAGAGGGAGAAAGCGCAGTCCTGAGTCCTCTGGAGCTCCTCTGGTTGATAACTCAAGTCTCAAAAGATGGCCCGCAGGGATCAGAACCACCAGGGGTTTGGCACCTGCAGCCCCTGGCTCCAGGACAGACCCGTTAACCAGAATCTCTGCAGGTGGGGAATCCGCAGGTTATGAGGAGCAACCACATACACCTGTCGACATTCATCTTTTCATTACCAACAAAAATGTCTCTTTAACACGCCCACATGATTCTCCTGCACTTTAAAGTTTGACGAGCTCTGCTTTGACGTTTACGGTCCTTGGATTTGTGCGGAAGAAGGAAGAGAAGGAAGGACCTCAGGATCGCAGTCTTTAAGGCGGGTCTTTGGGGAATGGTGAAGTGGCCAGGGAGCACCTGAAAACAGGAGGGCTCGAGACGTTGCAAAGCGCTCAGGGGGTCCGTTTTGGGAGTTCTGCCTCGGTCCCCCTGGAGAGGAGAAAGCGGCTGCTCCGGCGCACTACACACAGCTGCGGTGCGTACCTGAGGCAGCCGCCAGGTCTTGCAGGAAGAGAGTCTGCGGCGTGGTCCAGCTCCTCTGCACCTCCCGTGGGGCGGGGATGCGCGAGAGGAGGAGGAGAGAAAGTGGGGGGCGCTAGGGGCTTAGGCCTGCCTCCCACCTCCCGCCCCCGCGGGCACCGTCCGCTTTATAATTGGCTGTCCGAAGCCCTTCCTTTTCTCTAGCCCGGGCGCCCAGCGGGAGGGAAGCGCTGCAGAGTCTGCGGCACCTCGGGGCGGCGGGGAGAGGGAGAGGAGAGAGAAGCGAAGCGAACCGGGACCGTGCGCAGCTGGGAGCCAACTCGCGGTGGATCTTCCCTGGGCGCCTAGAGGTTCCCATCCTGGGCTGGAAGCTTGCTTTGCACAGGTCAGTTGTCTTTCCTGCTCCTCTTTGGCTTGGCTTGGAAAAGCCTGTTCAGGAGGAAGGAAAAGCGGAGCGAGCAAGCAAGCCACCTGCAGACACAGTGCAATTCCCTGGATCTTTGAACGCGCGCTCATTCCCAGGATGCCCCGGGGATCTTTGTGGTGGAATGGGACCGTGCACTCCGATGCCACTTTGCCAGGCTCTCTGGGCTGGGAGATGGGCGGCGCTGCGTGAAGAGCGTGCAGCGACCGCATATACCGTGCGTTGCTCTGGGTGCTTCACCCCTGTGCTTGCGTGCGGTGAGCGTGCCGCTGGGGGAAGCTGGATTTGGCTGCGGGAAGGTGGAGGCTCCAGCGTTTCCATTTAGAAGGGTTTTAGTAAAGGTGACAATGTATTAGGCAAGGGGCCTAGTATATTGTCTTGAAGAATTGCGTAGAGAACACAGTGTTTGTTTAGATTGTATTTGGTGTAGTTTGGGAGAGCAGCTCATGGAGATCACCGGAAACAAATCTCAACCAATTATCCACTGTGTTGTCACAGATTTGGGTAGTCAAGGACCGGGCGCTGGACGCAAAGGGGAGCAACTAGGCAGAGTGCATTGATGGAGTGTGGTGGCGCCAATGCGCTCCTCCAGGTCTCTGCTGCAGGAAACTCGGCATGCTTCTGAGCTTCCCTTCCGCGTCGAAATTCAGGAGATTGTGGTGCTGAGGCGCACCTTCAGGCTGTGATGTTGGGAGATCCTTTCCCCCTAACTTCTCCTCGTTCACTTCTTTCCTTTTATTCCTCTGGACCCCTCAGAGTAGCATCCTCAGGACCTTGGCGCGCACTGCGCATAGCACAGGCAGAACAGGGTAACAGTTCGGTCAAGAAGAGCTGCGTAGGTCATTAGAGAGGCTTTAGTCATCGGCCAGGACTCCTGCAAATCTGAGCACACAGGCGCTGAATTCTGTGGGAAGCACGCCCTGTGGCACGAGAGTCCAGGGTTGAGCTAAGGTCTGAGCGCGCTTTGGAACTGCTCTTAGGGAAAGAGTCCAAATGAAGTTTGTGTGCGGCTCTCGCAGGGGACTGTATTTCCCCCTGGAAATTGTTTCTGGGGGCTGCTATTGACAGTTTCATTCCTTCTGAAGGGTTTGGACTCCCATTTGTAAGTTTTGGAGAGTCTGCTCCTGGTGGTAGCTAAAGGGGTGGAGTGGGGGTGGGACAGAAAGAAGAGGAATATGGGAGTAAGTTCTATGGAAAGCACAAACGAAAACGAGTTTTCCTAGTCCTCCCTTGATAGGAGCCTGGTACCCCTCATCGACAGAGGGCCAGGAGGGCACTTATTTGCAGATGTGGTGAAGAGGCCAGTGCCGTTCAGTCCAGCAAACAGGCATAAGCTGCCCACAACAAGGAGACTGAGGGTTCCATTGCTCACAGGGTAGTTCGGTGCTGCACGCGGAGAGCTCGCTGGTCAATCTAGAGCAAGTGAATGAAAGAATGAAATTTGGATATTTGGTTGTTCAAAAGAGCAGTTTGGATGGATTTCCTCTGAACATGTATACAATGGCTTGCTTATTGTAAGATGGACTTTGGGACAGTTTTGTTTTTAAAACATAATTATTGAGAAATAATTCCGAAATAATTCACCCATTTAAAGTGTTCAGTGCAGTGATTTCAGTATATTTAACTATATTAATATGTTGTGCAACTATCACCATAACTTTTTTAGCACCCCAAAAGCGATTCCTATTAGCAGGATTATTGACCTATGGCAGAATTTAACACAGGTTTAGATACCTATAGTAATATACCTGTAACTGTGGAGTTAGCAGCAACACCACGATTCTTCCTAACATGCCGCTCTGTTGCTATGGGCTCTGTAGAAATGGAAGTATACAATACGTGGTCCTTAATGACTGATTCTTTCAACTAGCAAGATACCTTCTGGCTCCATCCATGACATATAGGATATATTTCACTCTATCCATAAACCCTGGGTTTCCCGTCCTTCTGCTTGAGGTGGTTTGAGCCAGGGTGGCCCTGAATCTCCACTTAGCCCTGACCTCCTGAAGGTCCCTTTGAAAGGAGGAGCCACAATGGTGAGGCCTCTTAGTTACTCCCTGGGAAGGATTCCTTGGAACCTGTCAGGATTCCTGGAGCAGTTTTGGATGGGTCCCAAGATTGAGGATTGATGGGAGGAGCTCTTTGGCCTTTATCCTGCTGCTAATAGTCCAGCTGAGGATTTCAGAGAATGCTCGGGGCCTTCTGTGATTTTCAGAATCAGCCAGGGCCAGCCTTCCAAATGGGCTGAGAAAACTGATATGATTTAAGGGGTGCTAGGGAGAGTCCCCCAGCCTGCGAAGAAAGATCCCTTGGGGTATGTTCCCTTTGGATCTTAATAGTTCTCGGGATCACGTAGTAAAATACAAAGATCTTTCGCCTGCTTTCAGTTGACAGTCTGTTGTGATGTGACTAGAGCCACATTTGCATTCAGTTTTATCCAAATTCAGCCAAATGACTGCTGTTTTCCTGGCCAATGGAGTATAAACTAAGATTCCTTTAAAGAGACAAGAGCCTGCTTGAATTGCTGCAGGCTGAGGCAGTGCTATTTAAGCAACATTGAGCTAACAAATTATCTGGGATTATGGCAGTTTGTTGAGAACAAAGTCTTTGGTAAATGAGACATAAGATGATTCCCCCAGGGGAACTGGCAGTGGAGTGTGGGGAGAAAGTTTAAAGGGATTGTCAAAGTAAACTTTCTTCTTAGGAGATTTACCCCCAGATGGTGCTGGATATCAGGAAACAGTCACTCTTCTTTACTCCTTCAATAAGTTCATAAAAACTGGCAAGAATCCAGTTTTCTATATACACCAAACTTTGTATACTGCTTCCTGTTCCCATGGGGGTGATAGGATTGTGTGTGTGTGTGTGTGAGAGAGAGAGAGAGAGAGACAGACAGACAGACTATAACAAAATGCCCGAGACAATCAACTTGTAATGGAGAAAAGATTTATATTAACTTGAAGTTTTGGGGTTCTAGCCCATGAGCAGCTGGACTTATTCCTTTGAGCCTGGGAGAACATAGTGGAGCAAAATGTCCTATGTCACAAATCAGGGAGTTAAATGACAGAGAAAGAGAGCAGGGGAGAAGGGCGGGGGACTAGGTTCCCACAATTCCCTTCAGGGGCCCACCTCCGATTATTTAAAACCTAAAGATCTTCCACTGTGCTGCTCCTTCTAAATAGTGCACCCTGAGGATCCAGCCTTTAACACACAGCCTTTGGGACACATTTATGATGCAAACCATACCAGAAGCATTGACATAGTTTTTCTCTTTTAGAAACATACTTGGCTTCCATGTACTTGGGGAAATAATTATTCCTCCTTTAGTGTTGAAACCACTGAGTTTCATGGAAATAAATTACCTTTCGTGGAATTAAGATTAAGATCAAGATGATTAAGAAAAAGTTGATGTGGAATTTGAACCTAGATGGCATGGGACGCTTCCTTGACCAGCTTCTCTGATGGGGAAGTCACTTGTGCCTGAAAATGACTCATGGATGATGTACTCTGAGGCCACGCAGTCTAGGAGCCGGAGCAGAAGATGGAAGGCAGGCAGGAAGGAGCTGTGAGCTTGCTGTGTCTGTGTCCTTAAACATGTTCCTTTGCATCTCTAGGTTTCATTTTCTCATCTGGAAAACAGGGATGACAATATCCACTTTATAGGGTTGTTTAGGGTGATTTAGTACAGAGGTTGCAGACAAAAATGGTTTCTCTTTTCTCCTGCCTTTTTCTTCTTTTCACTTAAATTT
>PVKS010019647.1:16717-38131 GCA_004027875.1 Aplodontia rufa
CTCCTCCTCCTCCTCCTCCTCCTCCTCCTCCTCCTCCTTTCTATCCTTCTCCTCCTCCTCCTCCTTCTTCTTTTCTTCTTTTTTAAAATCAGTGGTCTTGTGGCACTTTTCTGCTCATGGAACTTTGTTGGAGCTCCCCTGGAAGGTGTCTTTAACTTTGAATTGTAGAGAGCAGTGTTGGATCTCTCTCCTCCCAGGAATTTCCTGGGTTGCTTATGAAGCAGAGGGAGGCTGGACTTTGCCAAATCCATCAAAATGTCTCAGGACACGTCTATCTAGGGCCAGTCAAGGGGCCCTTAATGGGATGAAGATCTGTTCCCTGGATGGCTTCTGTCTCTGTTTTTGTGAAGAGGAGAACCCTGAATTGATCTCTAAAGATGAACTGCTGCTGATTTTTGCTGTGGTTTTTCTGCACCCTCTAGTCCTGCCTTCTGTCATGTATGAGCACTGTGCTAAACTTTCCAAACATGGTAGTGGGTGATATGCTTTGCTAAGTAGAAATGAATATAACCATGTACAGCACAGCATTGAGCACTACAGAATGGACGGGGGGAAGTTGCTGCTGTAGGAACCAAAGAAACAAAAATACCTGATCCCAAATGTGGAGGACCAGGAATCTTTCCTGAAGGAAAGGATGTCTCAGTTGAGAGGAAGTTACCTTTTGTATTGACTGTAAGAAATTTTAGTTAAAAGTCATCTATCTCCCATTTCTTTGAAAGAGGAGCAATGTCCATCCTTAAAAACAGGGCAGGGTGGGGTGGAGGGAGAAGCCAGATGATGGAACATTCCTGTGTCAAGGAACTGTCAGTCCAAATCACCTTTCTTTTGGAATGGCTCTGGTTCCCATCACTAAGAATTTAGAGCATCCAGTTTGAGACTGTTGGAGCAGATGCATTTCTGAGGGTAATGTGCAGTCAGATGCCATGCATTTGAGTAACTCATAGGACCACTGCTAACTTAATAGGATCTTTCTGTAAATTAGAAAAAGTCAGCCCCTCTGTGCCCAAACCCTTGAGAGAAGAAAGCAGCACCCTGCTCCCTGGGTAGCATAGCTCGGCACTGAGGCACACAACTGGCAAGTGCAGGGTCGGCTAATTTCAAATAGCATTACCTTAAGCCAAGAGCCTCAGCTTTGGACTGTGTGTGCATCAGCCCTGCTCATCCAAACATTGACAGTTAAATCAACCAATGCTTATTGATTGCCTATTATATATGTAGAATTTGCTGATTATAGGTTAAAGTGCCCATCTAGAGGTGTTGTGGTACCCAGTATCCAGAAGCTTAGAACAGTTACCAAGGACGCGAAGTTACCTGGAGAATTGCAGTGGGCTGGGGGACAAGTGCATTTCCTTGGAGGCCCGGTTGGTGCTATTGCTAGTTGGTGCCTGCACCTGATGAGATAAAATTGCATCGGGATAGGAAGCAGAGAGATCGCCAAGCATCCTGTTGGTTCAGCTGAGATTTTTTTTTTTCATAGCAAACTTTCCTGATAAAGGAAACAGGGCAATTCTTCAATTTGTATTTTGGAATAAGCACCTTATCTGACTGTACCAGTAACAATTTAGAGACCAGCTATTTTAAGCAGTGCCCATTAAGGGGACAGCGGTCTGCACCTGGCCAGGGAGATGATTCTGGATCATTTCTGCCTTTATGCTGTCTTCTTTTCTTCTCGATCCCTTTCCCTTCTATTTGCTTCCTCTGCCTCTCGTCCTCCTGTCATTTTCTTTCTCTTCTCCCTCCACTCACAACTACTTTACTATTTCCTTTCTCTTCCTTTTTGATGTTTCTGCCTTATACAAAGATAACCATGAATTTGAGCTTTTTGTCATTGAAAAAGCAAGATGAGGAGAGCCCCAATACCCAAGATAAGAAAAGTAAATGGAAAACAATCACAAAATTATAAGAAATTGAAAACTTTGAATAGTAATTAAAATAATTATATGCTAGTAAATTACAAAACCTGGGTAAAATGATTATTTTTAAACAAAATACAAATCATTATGATTTATCCTAGATTATACAGAAATTATAAATAAAGTAGTAGGCACAACACATGAAAAAGTTGTTAAAACTTTGCCTCCTCCAAAGTACCAAATCCCATGGTTTTGCCGTAGCATACTAAAAAGTGTAAAAAATCAACAATACCATTATTTTTAAAGAGAGAGGGACAGTGAGAGAGAGAGAGAGAGAGAGAAAGACAGAAACAGTTTTATTTAGTTTTTCATGTGGCCCTCGCTGCTCCAAGACTTCGCTGTGAATGTGGTGCTGGGGTTTGAACCCACGTACTTGCGAATGCCAGGCAAGCGCCATAATTGCTGAGCCACTGCTCCAGCCCCAACACTACCATGCTTTGTTATTATAACTGCTCCATGATATGGTATGCAGAAAGAAGGAAAACCAGAAAAATAAAACATATAGCACTTTGACACAGGATACTAATAAAAGGAAGCTATAGACTCATTTCAAGTATTGGTGTCTGCATGGTTGTTAATAGCATTTTCACAAAGAGAATCCAGTAATATGTGAAAAGAATGATCCACAACGATCAAATCTAGATTATACTTCAAATGAAAATTCTGTATTAATAATTGATTAATATAATTCTTCATAATAAAAGGTTAAAGGAAAAAATCGTGTGATCCTCTCTGTAGGCATTACAAAAATTTAACACATTGTCAGATTGATAACTCAATAAAATCTACATAGAGGGATATTTCCTTAACATGATAAATTTATATCAGTATGTATGCATTTATCTTCTACCTCCCTGTCTGTGTAGCCATGTATGATCAAAACCAAAGTCATATTAAAGAAGTATTTCTATTAAAAATAAGAACAAGACAAGATGTTCACTATTAATATTCTGGAAACCGTAGCCAAAGCAGAAAACTTGGAATGTATAGGAAAGATATTATTTGCAGAAAAAATTGAGGCAATCAACTGTCATAAACTTTGAGACTTAAATAAATGTGAAACTATTATAAATAAGAACCTTTAGTAAAGTGATAGGTCACAAAATTAATGTTAAAATAGTTTTATTTAAGCAACAACTTGTTTGAAAAAATTATTAAAGAAAAATCTATGTTAGAAATAAAAATACAATCTAGAAATAAATTTAAGAAATTAAATTTATGTGAAGACATACGTAAAATACCTGGAAGAAATGAAAATGACTTGAATAAACAAATATATTCATCTTGATGGAAAGATGGAATGTTATTTAAAAAGTCACTCTAGGGCTGGAGAGGTGGTTCAGTGGTAAAGCACTTGCTTGGCATGTGTGAGGACCCAGATTCAATCCCCAGCACCACATACACAAGTAAGTGGAGGAAAAACAAAAACCAGATGAAAAAGATTAAATTAACTCTTTCTCTTTAAAAAAAAGTTACTCTATTTAAATTGATCTAATTTAACATAATCCTAATTTTGAGGAACTTTGATAACTAGAGAAGAATAGCTAGAAAGAAAATTTAGAAGGAGATATTAAAACATAAAAATTTGATATTTACAATTATTTGGTAGTCATTCATGAATCGGCAAATAAATAGAAAATAAACAACCTATGCATGAAAGACAGATTTCCCCATAAATGGTATGGAAGTAATTGGCTAGACATCAAGGAGGAAAAATATTAAAACTTTTCTATTTATATCATAATAAATTCTAGATGACTAAAGATTTAAATGGAAACATTGAAAACATAAGAATAGTAAGAGAAAATATGGGAAAATGCTATGGTTCTTCAGCCTTTCTAAATTTATTTATTAGGTCAAATAGGTTTTAATATTTCGGGTAGTTTTTGTAGGATTTTCCTTATAAATAATCATGTTAATTGTGAATAAAGACACTTTTACTTTTTTTTTCTTTTTTCTTGTCTTATTGCACTGGCTCACACTTCTAGTACAATGATGAGTGGAAATGGTAATAGTTAACATCCTTGTCTATTCTTGGTCTTAGGACTGCAGAATTCATTATTTAACCATTAAATATGATATCAACAGTGGGTGTTCCATAGATTCCCTTTATCATTTTGAAGAAGGTCCTTTCATTCTTAGTTTACTGAATTTGTTTTGAATCTTGGGTAGGTATTGGATTTTCTCAAATGCCTTTTCTGTACCTATTGAGATGATGGTTTTTTTGTCTGTCAATGTGATAAACAATATTGATTTTAAAATATTAAATAGAATTTTATGTTCCTGAAAATAAGCTCCACTTGATCATGATTATTATTTTATACTTTGCTAAATGTCAAGAATAACATTCCTTTTGTAAAGGATTTTGTATCTACAGTTATAAGGGATATTATTGTGATTTTTATTTTCTACAGTGATGTTTGGTTTTAATAGAAAGTTTATATTAGTCTGTTTTCTGAAAGATTCTATATAGAATTGGCATTATGTCTTCCAAAAATATTTCATAAAATTAACTAGTGTAGTTATGTGGGGCTATAACTTTCTTTGTGGGAATAATTTTAATAACAAATTCAGTCTCCTGAATAGATTGAAGGTTACTTGGATTTTCTATTTCAGCAAATTGTATATTTCAACAGCTTTCCCTAGTAAACTGAATTGTTGGACTTATTAACTTACACTTATTAGTACTTTTCCTTTTTAAAAATCATTTTTTAGTTTGTGAAATAGGTAGTGATATACTCTTTTATTACTTATATCGTGTTTTCCATCAGTTTGTTTCAATCATACTCTCTAGTGGATTGTAATTTTTATTAATATTTCAAAGAAGAAAATTTTAATTTTGTTCATTTTTACTGTTAGTTTTTTTAATTTTTGCTTTTTTTCTTAATCTCTTTTTTTAGAGAGAGAGAGCGGGATAGTAGGGGAGAGAGAGAGAGAGAATCAACTTTATTTATTTTTTCGTCTGAATCATGTTTTTCTGACATTTAGTTGTGTATGTGGTGCTGTGGTTTGAAGCCAGGTCTTCGTGTGTGCCAGACAAGCACTGTAACCACTGAGCCATAGCCCAGCCACTCTTAATCTCTTGAATCAACTTAACTTGGATTCATTTTGCTCCTCTTTTTCTAGCTTCTTTAAGTGAAAAACCAGAGCATTGATTTCAAATCCTTTTTTTAAAAAAAATACAAACATTTAAACCTATTATTTTCTCTAATTCTTTAGTTGCATTCTACAAATTTTAATGAATTTTCTTTTTATTTTCATTCCTTTTGAAATATTTAAAAATTTTTATGATTCCTCCTTTGACCCATGTATTATTTAGAAGTAGGTTAATTCCCAAATATGCTGAATTTATAAAGATACTTTATTAACAAGTATTTTACATTTAATTCTGTTGTCAGAAAACATTGTATAAGCTTTCAATCTATTGTGCCTCTTTTTATGGTATAGAGTCTGATCTATTCAGTTAAATATTTTTGGTATGCTTGAAAAAATGCATATTTTGCAGTAGTTAGATGTAGTATTTGATATCATTTAGTTGATGAAGTTCTTTACATTTTTACTAATGTTTTGTCTAGATGTTTAGTTCCTCAAAGAGGTGTTAAATCTCCACTTCACTAATTATTTCTATATTCCTATCAGTTTTTGCTTCATGTATTTCTACTATGAAGTGCATATACATTTGTGATTGGGTTCTTCTGATTAATTGACCCTTTATCATTCTGAATGTCCAGCATTTGAGGGGAATTTTAAGCAGATTTTGCCCTCTTCCAGACCGTGGCTCCATCTTTTCTGACATTTCCATTCTCGGTTTCCATCTCTTTGGCATTTCCAAAGTCTGCCCTTTGCCACTTTATGCTAATAAGATTGCTATGCCTTCTGCCTTGTTGAAGGAGTAGACGTAAGTAGCCACATCATGCCCAGTGGTGGGTTCCTTCCGGAAGAGAAAGTTTAACTATCAAACCGACAGTAATAAAAGTAAACTTTCTTCCTAATTTAGCATTTTTTCCTTCTAATGTCATGAGGCTTACAGATCATGACATTATCAGTAATAATTGCTGAATTCCTCTAGAGCTTATTTTAAAAATTTTAATTGGTACGTTATAACGATACATAACAGTGGGATTCATTGTGATGTATTCGCACAAAACACAATGTGGTTGATTTCATTCCTTCCTTTCTCCACCCTGTTCCCCTCCTCTGCTCCACTAGTTCCAGGGCGTATTTCTTTTTTTAGAGAGAGAGAGAGAGAGAGAGAGAATCAATTTTATTTAGTTTTTCATGCGGCCTTTGTTGCTGTGATACTTCGTTGTGCATGTGGTGCCGGGATTCGAACTCGAATACATACATACTCGTGCATGCCAGGCATCACCGTAACTGCCGAGCCACCGCTCCAGCCCCTCCAGGGCTTATTTCTAAGGAGACCTCTTCTGCTAATCCTGAAAATTCTCTTTATGATTCTGTATGAGAGGAGGATGGTATTTTCAGTAGAGACAAGAAATAAGGAATACCCCAGTCTACTTGGGAAAAGCGTATTAGAGGCCATAGATATGATCACTGCCTAAGTTCAGTAATATCTCTTGTGGGTAAAAACTTATCTATGTCCCCATGCTTCTAGTAAAACAAAATAAGCCTTGCACAGTGTCACATTCCTGTAATTCTAGAGGCTCAGAGAGGCGGAGGCAGGAGGATCAGAAGTTCAAGGTCAACCTCTGCATCTTAGTAAGACCCTGTCTCAAAATAAAAAAGAACTGGACATTTAGCTCAGTGGCAGAGTGCCCCTGGGTTCAATCCCCAATACCAATAAACAAACTGTTCTTGATTGTTAAAACTAGAATTTGGATTTGGATCAGACCACTAATTCAAGTTTTGTTTTGTTTTGTTTTGCTTTTTTTCAAAAGCTGCACAAAAGAAGCCAGATTTAGCCTGTACATGAAAGCTCTTCAAGTATATGAAGACATCTGTTATGTGCCTCTGATTCTTAGTTTTTCTAGGCTTAAAGCATGCTTAAAGGGGTTAGAGATTTAGCTTCGTAGCAGAGTGCTTGCCTAGCAGGTGCAAGGCCCTGAGTTCGGTCCTCAGCCCTGAAGGAAAAAAAAAAAAAAGCAAGTTTAAATATCACCATTCCCACGAATCTTCATTGCATGAACTTTTCAACTAACTGCTAAGTCTTTTTCTAAGCTGGTATACTGATTGCTCTTAAGTCATGTTTCTCAGATTTTCATAGAGTTGATTATTTTAAACCTCTAAGAGTGATCATCTGGAGAGTGATAAAAATGGCTAGGAATGTATTTTTTGAAAAGTCTAAAGCAAGTCACCCATGCAAATAATTGTTGTGTTTGTGATCATCTGAATCTTCAGTTTCCGTGTAAGCCTTTCTGCCAAGTTAGTCGAGCAACCTTAATAATATGATGGAGAAACAAGTCTTTGGTTCTTCCTCTTCTGCCTTCTGTAGCATCTGCCAGCTAACAAGTCATTGGTTATTATCATTCCCGTTTACTGTGTTCTTGCAACCTGTTGCTGATATGCTACTAATTAGAACTTTTTTGAGTGCTGTTCTATCAAATCATCTTAAAGATGGATATTAACTTCTACATTTCACTGATAAACAATCAGAGTAGTTAAACCAGTTAGTTAATGACCCGTAGCAGATTATCACCAAAACCTTCCTCCAAACCCCTACTTTCCAGTCATGCCATCTTGTGCTAACTTTCCATTATATTTCATTTTTATTTCCATATGGTTGCTTTCCGTCTTCCTTCTCAATTGTGAGTGAGCTCCCTAAGGGGAACTCATGGTATGAAGTTTTGACTCTTCTTGAGTACCAAGTAACAATGTTTTGCTCATATGATACGTCTGTTAATAAGTGATTGGTGGAATGAAAATTCCAGTACTAAAAATAACAATCTCTCAGGGCACAGAACTTCCGGATATGCATGTGCCAGATGGCTTTGGCAATTTCTTTTGTTTGTATGGTGTTTTGGTAAGTCAGAATAGTTGGATAGAATGTTGCCCAAGGTTTGTTATATATGTAGCATATAAATCCTGCAGGTGAGAAGAAGAGAGCTTTGCAAAAAACCTTAGAAGAAATATTTTAATGCATTTTGATAAAACTGGCTGTATGTGTTAGGCTTGGAGTTTTGTGGGTGCTTGGAAGTACTGACTGATGCCTGTACTCAGGGTCTTTAATCGTTATTAAACTTAGCTACACAAATGAAATTAAAGAAAGCAAACATACAAAGAAGAGGAAGAACAGATTAGCACTATTGAGGCAAGTTTTAAGTTACTGATTTTAAAGTTATGAGTTTTTTTCAAGTTATGAGCAGGTTTTATTATTACTCTGGATATAAGTAATTTAAAAGATACATAATTTGTGAATATTTTATACCAGTGGATGGCTCATTTTTTATTTATGAGAATGTTTTTGAGAACACTCATACTACATATTATCAACTCTCCCCAAATTCACCTTATACCTTCTGAACTCAGAGCTAAGTAGCCATTTCTAGCATGATGCTTTCAAGCAAATTAATAAATCAATAAGTAAAAATTAAAACCCAGCAAAAAAGAAAAAAAGTCAAGGCATGAGTATTTGTTTTGTTCAGGCTTTCAGGCAAAGTTTCAAGAAATTAGGCTTTGACATTTTGGTAAATGTTAAAATATCTCATGGCACTTAAGTAGAAATTGGGATTTTTGTTTTTCTTGCCTCTACTTTTCAGTCCAAAAGTTTGGGGACTTGGCAGAAATGCTTGGGAAACTAAAATTCCGCTTCTTCTAATATGCTCATCCTAATTTAAAATAAACAACGAAAAAGAGAGGAATTTAAAGATAGGTGCTGCCTAGAATTTTTTCCATGTAAATAATACTCAGTTCCAAAAAGAGTTGCCACGACTAATGTAGCTTTGATTTATTCATCTAGTAAGTTAGCGAAAGCACACAAAAACAGATTGACTTCCAGTGTTATAGTTTAATTATTGCTGTGAAACATCTGCACACAGATATTTCAGGGCTTTGTTGAAAACAGAGAAAAGGCTGTTCACCTGACCATGGCTTGAAAAGTGACCTTTTAAAATAGTATCACCTGGTGTCTGACTTAAGTGTCCTGATCTTCAAGCAGATGCCTGAAGGACAAATGTGGCCTTTTCTTCATTTTGGCTGAATGCTCTGGTTATGTCATTTGAGAAAGGACATCTTAGAAGGAACACTGCATTGAACTGGAAAGTGGTTGTGCTGCTATATTTTTCTTTGGGAGTGTTGCTAGCTACCTATCTGACCAGCATGTTTACCGACGTCCTGATTTGATAGGGTTGAACTTGGCTGCGATATCTTCTCAGATGCCCTGAATTTGTGCCTTCATAATCTTTTATTTACTTTCTTCTGAAGGGTGGGGGTTCTGCGTATATCCCAGGGCTTTTTGTCCCGTGCTTTATCAAAACTTCTACACTATGTACCCCATGTCTTTTGTGTCCTAATAAATAATTGGTTGGCTAGTCCAAAATAAATTAATGCAAGCTAAAATACCTAAAAGATGATAGTTGCTTAATATGTTGCCTACTCCTTTCAAATTTCTTTATGAACGATTGCTTAAAGGGAATACAATTCATTTACTCCTCTCTATATACTATATTATTCTGGATTAAAGCCTGAATGTTATATTACTTTGAAGGTTCATAGAATTATGTTGTGCTGTATTCACTACACTAACTCTTCAGTTAAAAAGGAAAGTAAAGCTGATATAATGCTTCCAGAGCATATTAAGTGGCAAATTAATAGTCTAAAATACAGAATAGTATTATATTAACTAAGGATTAAACAAAAGCAACAATAATCAAAGAACAGCAAAATCTAAAATAATAAATGCAGAAAAACATAAGAAGGCAACTATGATAATGCAAAATTTTGGTGAACAAAAGTAATACTGATAATTAAGCAAAATAGTAGTTCTAAAATATTATAAACTAGATAAATCTGTAGCTCTGTCATTTAGGAGGGAAGAGAGAAGTCAGAAACACACCAACTAAAGACCCTCAATGTAGCTATAAATAGAAAAGAAACATTCTGAAAGATAATGCAAATATGTTCTAATAAAAGTGAATATCAAAATAAAAAGAATAATAGGAAAATGTACTAAAATGTATTTTCTACTAAAAATAATTTAGTAGGAAACCTAAATAAATCTATAAACAAGAAAAAAAGTGAAAAAGTTGCATAAGAATCAGCATCAGAAAGAGAAGCAGGTCCATTTGATGTTGTCACTCATGATATTTAACAGGTTTTTATAGATACATCTCAAGGTACTTAATCTATTGCAAAAAAAATGAAAATACAAAAAACTTTCTGATTTATTTTCCGAAGCTGGAATAATCTAGACACCAAAAATTTAAAGAAAAGGAAACTGAAAATCAATGTTGGTTATTAATATAGATTGATGAATTTGACGGCACATGAAAATGGTAACGCGCTGATAGCATTGACGATAAGAGGGAGGAGGTCCACTGAGCTGGCTTTAGTCTCCAGGAAATGTCTGATTGGTAGTTGTTGAAAGCCAGCCTACGGTAATCCATTACATCACCAGGCTGCACAAATTGAGTTCAGGCGTCAGAGCGCTCTGTGCAGGCAGTCCTCACAGATGGACAGAACCTTGGAGTTCCTGAGACACACTGCTGTCCAAGTCTCGCCTCTCAGAACCCCAGCTCTAATCTTCAAAGCTTGGGATGTGGTGTCAGTGTTACGGGAATTTGGGTAAAGTTAGCAGCAGCAAAGGCTGTGTTCCCAAGTGAAGGCTAGAGCTGAGGCCATCTCCTGGATCTCTTCTGTGAGTTGTGCAATCCTCTGGTGGAGAAGCTCTTTTGGCAACATTCAGCTCTGTTTAAGTAAGTACAGCAGAGGCCCAGTGGGATGCAGCTAAAGAGGACCTGATTAAGTCCCAACTCTCTGAGGATCACCAAGGAATTCGTTCATTATGTGCAGCGTCCAGGGAGTGCTTTCCTGTCCCAGTGGCACTTTAGATGCACTGATGACCCCAGCATCAGCACGGGGCCCTGTTTCTCCTCTGGAATCAAATGAACACAGGGAAGACTGCATTTGGAATGTTAGGAGCAATGCCCATCTTGCAACTACTACACTGGAATGGAATCCTTAAAAAAAAAAAAACAAAAACAAAAAAAACGCCTCTGGAACAAAGTTTTCCAAACAGGAATTTATCTTCCAGCTTCCCAGTTCTCTGATGAAAAGGCAGTCAGCCACAAGGCCATGGACTCCATCATGAGGAAGCAAGAATGGTCCTGGAGGAGTTGAAAACAGAATGAGAGCTGTGGTTTTACAGAAGAAAGGAAGGAATCCTCAGCTTACCCCTAACACAGCTCCAAAGTGACCCTGGTACTTCCTGACCTGGTGCTATTCAGCTGAACCTCAAGGCCAGGTCCAAGTGTCCCCAAGAATGGCGGAGGCTGGCCCAGCATTAGGAGGCTCCTCTGAGAGGGCCATTAGAGGCTTTAGCATGTATAGCTGCTACCTGACTCTGTACTATTCCTTCCCACCCATTCACAGAATTGGAGAGGACTGGGAGTCCTGCAGAAACCAGCATCCCCTTTGGTGCAAATTTTCCATTAAGGATGGAAACAGAATTGTTTAAATTTAATTCCCATGTTGGCCTCCAACCTAAAGCGTAGTTAATATGTGCCTTACTAGATTATATAGCTTGTTTCAAAGAGTGGGCCAGTACAGCATCCCTCTAAAGAGCAGCGTTCAGGATTGGGGGAGGTAGCACAACAGTAATTTAAAAATATGTTAAATAAGCATTATAGAATATTTCTTAAAGAAATCATTCAAGGATCTGTCTCTTCCCAAGCTCTGTAAACTAAGAGATAATAGAAAGGGTAACTTTAGGTACACTTTTTCCCCAGAAGGGAGTTTGTTGGGATAGTCTACTATTAAAGTTCTTGAAGTACAAATAGTTTGGGATTACTAGATAAATTTAATGTGTTTTAAAATACCATTATAATAATTATTTTAGAGAGAGGGACAGTGAGAGAGAAAGAATCAATTTCATTTAGTTTGTCATGTGGCTTTTGTTGCTTTAACCCTTTATTGTGTATGTGCTTCTGGGGCTCGAACCCACGTCCTCGTGCATACCAGGCAAGCACTGTAACTGCTGAGCCACCGCTCCAGCCCCAGTCCCAATAATTTTTAAAAGCTCACACTCATCCATTTGGAGATGAATGACATTCAGAACAGTACCACCATTCTTACTCCTCAAGAAGAATGAATATCCAGTTCTTCCAAGTCCCACAATTAGTCATAAACATTTTTTGCAAGTAAGTAACTTTAATTGGTTTATTTTTATTTTTTCCACTGCAGACATTTAATAGAAAAAAGTGCAGGCATTTAAAGGCTTAAAACACTTGTATAGTTCACTGGCATATAACAGTGATTGCGTTTCATTAGTTTCTTAGGAGTTGGAAAGAGCGAATCTTGAACGAATCAACCAGTAACTCAAATGCGGTATCATTAACTCTAGGTTACAGCACTCTTCTTCAAAGAGATGATAAGACATCACCATTTTTTACATTAAGATGGTTTGACTTGAAAGACAAAGCCATTATAGTTACATATAATTGAGTTATAATTACACAATATTTGCCTTAAACAGGCAGGGTTTATTTCTATATTCAAAGGATAGATATATCAAAATAATTACATTGAGAGGCCAAGATGAAAATATGAACATCTCTTATGAAGAATCATAAAGGTAAGGTTTGACATCCTATATTTTTTTCCTTTGGTGTTGGGTGTCAAATCCAGGGACTCATGCATGCTAGGCAAATACTGCAACTCTGAGCCACATCTTCAGCCCTTGGCGTCCATTCTTGATTAAAAAAAAAATACTCATAGTAAAAGGTGAAAAAGGGTTTTATTTATTTGTATTTGTAGTTCTGGGGGTAGAACACACGACCTCATGCAAGTGCTATACCACTGAGCTACATCCCCCAATTTTTTTTATATTTTATTTTGAGACAAGATCTTGCTAAGTTGCCCAGGCTGGCCTTGAACTTGCAGTCCTCCTGCCTTAGCCTCCTGTTTGGCTGGAATTACTGGTGTGTACTACCATGCCTGGCTAGAAGTTTTTTGTTTGTTTTTGTTTTTTAACATAACATAAAAAAGAAAATATATCTGAGCCCAGTAACATACTTAGAAACATTTGAGGCATCCCTGGTAAAATAATTATTTTAAAATTATTAGCTTATGCAATTAGAAAAAGAAAACAACATTGGTTACAAATGTGTTTAACCCAAGAGATTAAATTTACGAAGATATAAAGCTAGTAGGAGTTCAAAATGGTGGGTTATTATAAAATAAATATGTAAAATCAATTTATTTTTTGGCCCTAGGTATTGAACCTAGGGGTGCTTAACCACTGAGCAACATCCCCAGCCCATTTTGTTTTTATTTTGAGATAGGAGCTCATTGAGTTTCTCAGGTCCTCACTAAGTTGCTGAGACTGGCGTCAAACTTAAGATCCTCCTGCCTCAGCCTCAGGAGCCACTGGGATTACAGATGTGCACCACTATACCCAGTAAATCAATATATTTTATATGTTAAAAACAATCCATTATATAACACAGTGTCAAAAAGAGACCATTTACAACTGGAACTAAAAACTTAAGATATTTTGAAATATACCATGGGGTGAGATATATACTTGATACTGAATTAGAAAATATGAAGAAAAGGATTTAGTCAGATTCTTTAACTTTAAAAAGGAAACTAAACCCAATAGATGGGATTGGATAAAAAATAAACTGGAAAAATAGTGTGACGTATATGAGTTGAAATTAATAATATGTAAAGATTTCTTGTAAATCACTAAAATGGGTAAAGGTCATGAACAAGTATTTGATTAAAAATTTTAAATAGTCAAAACACCAAATATTACATTTTACTGGTAGTGAAAATAAAATTTACATAATATTGTTGTGATTGCATTTTACCTATCAAAGTAAGCCGTGTAGTGGTAGAAGTGAGGTGACTGGGTGTGTGTGTAAGATCCTGGAGGTGTGGAAACAAGTAGAACTGTCCACAGAGTGCTGTGTACAGCTTTTACGGACTTAAAGTCTTGCATTGTGGTTTCCCTAGCAGCTGTTAACCTGGGAATTTAGCCAAAGTCAGTCAATAATCCATACTCAAAGAGGAATGAGTAAGGCTGTTCATTGCAGTGTTACATGTTAGGGGAATTTAGAAACACTGATTTTTCCAAATAAAGATAAAGTTGTGATACTGCCAAATATATCCTAAAAGGATAATTTATCATCATCAGGAATTAACAAGTAAGGAAAAAATAGCAAAAGTTTATACTCTTCGTTATGTTTTCTTTTTTAAAAGAGAGAGAGGGACAATGAGAAAGAGAGAGACAATCAAGTTTATTTAGTTTTCCACGTGGCCTTCGATGCTCTGAAACTTTATTGTGTACATGGTGCTGGGGTTTGAACTTGAGTCCTTGCGCATGCCAGGCCAGCACCATAACCCATGCCACTCTCCAGCCCTTGTTATGTTTTCTTATATTGAAATTCATTATTTTATTCGGAACAAGAGAAGATTTTTTTAAAAGAAGGCGGGGGGGGACAGTGAGAGACTCAATTTTATTAGTTTTTCATGATTTTGTTGCTGAGACATAGTTGTGTACGTGGTGCTGGAGTTTGAACTCATGTCCTCATGCATGCCAGGCAAGCACCATAAACCACTGAGCCACTGCTCCTTCCCCAAGAGATTTTTTTAATCAGTGCATTTCAATTATGCAAAAAGGTGGATTTCATTGTGGCATATTCACACATACATAAAAATCACAATTTGATCTGTTTCACTCTCCAAGGCCCTCCCTTAGCCCACCCCCATGTTCTCTCTTTGTCCTAAAGGTTTCCCTTCTAATTTCATGACAATCTTTCCCCTCCTTTTTTTCCCCCTCTAGCTGTCACATACAAGAGAAAACATTTTTTTTTTCCCCTGAGCCTGGCTTATTTTGCTCAAAATTACGGTCTCCATTTCCATTTTCCAGCAAAGACATAACTTCATTTTTCTCTATGGCTGAATAAATCTCCATTGTATGTAAATACTACACTTTCTTTATCCATCACGTCTCACCAGACACCTAGACTCATTCTATAACTTTGCTATTGTGAATTGTGCTGTGATAAACATGGATACACATGTATCTCTAAAGCAAAGCGGCATTCTTTCTGATAAATCCCAAGGAGAGGTATAGCTGGACCATATGGTGGCTCTGTTTTTAGTTTTCGGAGGGGCCTCTATACTGATCAGTGGCTGTGTTGACCTACATTCCAGCCATCGGTATTAGGCCCCATCATGGCCAGCATTTATGGTGTTCTTTATGTGTGTTCTTGATGCTTGCAGTTCTGACTGGAGGGAGATGAAATCTCAACATAGTTTTGATTTCTACTTATTTCCCTGATGGCTTACGATGTTGGACCTTTTTTTTTTATACGCTCATTGGCCATTTGTTCTTCCTCTCTTTAGGGGTCTGTTTAGTTCATTTACCTTGATTTTTTTTTTTCATGGTGAGATTTTTGGATTATTTATGTAAGGACAAAATATTTTTAAAAGGAAAGAAAATGTTTCAGTTAGCTTTTCACTGCTGTGACCCAAGGACCTGAGAAGAACAATTTCAGGAGGAAAAGTTTATTTTGAGGGCTCATGGTCTCAGAGATCTTAGTCCACAGGAGGCCAGCTATATTCCTCAGGGCTAGAGGTGAGGCTGTGTAGCAGGGTGGCAGGCATAGCTCCAGAGATCTCAAGGTGCCACCTAGGGAAGCAGAGCAGAGAGAGAAACTCCAGCCTGATACAGAATATATACCCCAAAGCCACTCCCCAGTGACCCACCTCCTCCCTCCAGCCACACTCTACCAGCCTACAGTTGCCAGTTAATCACTAGAAGGGGATCAACTCATTGATTGGGTTAAGGCTTTTTCTAACCCAATCATTTCACCTCAGCCTTTCTGAATTGTCACATGTGAGCTTTGGGGGGACACCTCACATTCAAGCCATAGCAGAAAGTGATATTGTAGAAGTTTTTTCTTGAAATGCTCTACTTCATCTAAACATGCTTATGTGGGCTGAAATCCCTGCTCCTGAACTCACCATGTGATTTAGGACTTCTCTGTGCCTCATTGTGCTCATCTGTGAATCAGTGTTAGAATCAGACCCACTTGCTGCCAGGACTAAAGTTTACATGGGTAAAGTACTTAGAATGCTCTTTATGTTCAGAAAGTGTTCAATACATTTTATGGTAAATAAGGAACAGTGAATCTTTTTTCATGAACCATGGGAAAAATCCTGCTCAGCTTTCAGTATAAGGAAAAACTAAGGATCTCCTGAAAAATATGTCTTAACATTTAATCTAATAATATAGTAAATCTTGAAATTTAGCGTACTCCTTTCTTATATTCATGAATTTAGGATCAAATTCATAATCACCGCTACTAACTCTACAGGCCCAGGTACATTTTCTCTGTATTCATTTCACTCATGACTTTATTTTCCTACCAAACTTCCCCTTGTACCTTGGAGTGCCATGAAAATACAGGATACTCAGTTAAATTTTTATTTCAGGTAATAATGTTTTGCTATCAAGTTTATTTCAAGTGTTCCATGGAATGTACTTATTCTGAAAATTATTTGCAGTTTATTCAATTAAAATTTCAGTGAAGTGTTACATTTGATGTGTTAAAGCTGGCAACCCTACCTTATGTATTACATTTATGAATTATTAAGCTGCCTCAGCTCCTTGTGGAACAATGTTGGGGAATGAATGAATGAAAGAATAAATAAGTGAATGGGTATATGGATGAAAATACACCTGGGGAGAACTCCAGAGATGTCTTCTTAATCTGCAAGGACAGGACTCAGAATTTCTCCTCTACGATGATCTGAAATAGAATTATAGTGTGAGGTGGACTTTTTATTTTTATTTTTAAATTTTATTCAGAAATTTTTTGTTGAACAATCAAATAAGCTTCTAATGAAATAATACAATATATATATATATAAATTCTGAAAGTTAGATTTACCCCCAAAAGCCCCCCCAATTACTCCCTCTTATCCCTCCCCCCATTCCCAATACATCTCTACAAATGCTTAGGTTGTATGATATTGCACCTTATCTGGATTTAAAACATGATAATAGACCTCCTATCTCAGTGGCCAGGGTCTAGCTCCAGTCTCCACAGATGAGTGGAGACATTCCACCCTTGTTTCTCTGGGTTGTGCTGATTTCACTCAGCATAATTTCTTCCATAGCCATCCATCTACCTTCAAAGGCTGCAACATCATTGTTTCTTATTGCTGAGTAAAACGAGGTGAACCTTTTAAATCAATAGCAAATGGTGATCCTTTCTGCCACCCTCCCTCTTCTTCCTCTCCTTTCCCCTTTATTTCTTCCTTATTACCTTGTCTCCTTTGCATTTTATCTTTCACTCTTTTTTAAGCTCTCTTTAACTAGTATTATAAAGGAAAAGAAAAGTTTGGATGAGTTTTAGGTTCACAGATTAGAAAAAAATAAAGAGCTATAAGAGAAGACCAAAATATTAGGGATTATTCAGCTGAGTGAAGAGAAAACTGAGCAGTGATTTCATATAGCACAAAGTGTACTCCCAAATACTGCATGATCACCATTAGGAAGGTCCTATATATTTGTACTTTGTCGGCAGTCCAAGGCAGCAGTGGGAGTTTAAACTGTATGGGACATATATGGAGGAGCAGGTGACTGGTTATGGTGCTCACTTCAGGCAGACCGATGGACTTTATCTACTTGAGAGATTCACTGTGCAACTTACGTCCTTATAGAAGCATCACAAAGTCTATCTTGAACTGCTTTCCCAAATGTTTCCGATCACTCTCCATTTACAGCATCCTCTTAAAAGATGTTCCTTTCATCAATTTGTATTTTAGAGTAAAATATACAATGTTCTAGGGAATTAATGATTTCCTAACAGTACCAATCCACATTCTTATTTGCCTGTCCTAGATGACTGTATATATTTATTTTCATATTTCTAAAAAAAGTGTCCCTGTGCTCTCTGTTTTCAGGCAGCTACGGCACCCCATGTAAAAGGCAGAAAATAAAATGAAGATTTTTCAGTGGAAGATGCGGTACTGGCTGATTCCAGCTTTTTTGGCAATTGCGAATTTCTGCACTATTGTCCAGGGTCAAGGTAATTAAAACTTTAAGAGAATCAACGTGGCCTGAGAGTCTAGCTCTGTTGGTTTTGATTATCACTTTAATTTTGTTTATCCCAATAGTGCTTCCTTGGTTCTACATTCTGGGCAGGCAAATATGTTGACTCAGTTTTACCAACTGTTTGCACTGTAGAAAAGCACCCATAATGATGAGCATTACAAACCTCACCAGTAACTGAGTGTAATAATTTTGAGGCTGTTGGTTAAATAGCTCTTTTGAAAAGACTACGCAGGTTTAATCGGTGAAAATCAAATTTGCATGTTACAAAATCAGTTCTCTTAATAAAGAGCTATAATAATAAGCATGTGTGTGTATCTTAATCATATTTTGTCCCCCATATAGATTCTACAATATATTTGTACCTTCATTTTGCACCTTTCCTTAAAACTCAGCACATAGTTTAAAGGCTCCTAACATGTCATGTTAACAAAGCTAGCAATCATCACAAATGCTTCTTTCTTTTAAACAAGATTTTATTTTTCATTATAGTTTTACATATTGAGGGTTGGTTGTTACACTTCCATTCATGAACACATGATGTATCCCCCTTTGCCTTCCCCATCTTTACTCCCTCCCCTCTCCATCCCCCCCACCAGTCTACAAGGTTGCTCCCTATTTGATCAGTAATCTGTTTGATGAGTCTGTTGTCTAAACGTATTTGTTTTAGTCTGGTTTTCACTGCTGTGACCAAAGGACCTGAGAAGAAGAATTTTAGGAGGAAAAGGTTTATTTAGGGGCTCATAGTTTCAGAGATCCAGAGAAAGCCAGCTCCATTCCCTGGGGCTCTAGGTGAGACTGTATCATGGCGGGAGGCATGGCTCCAGGGAGCAGAGAGCTCAAGTTGTCTCATCAGGAAGCAGAGCAGAGAGAGAGAAACTCTATGCCAGATACAGAATATATGCCCCAAAGGCACACCCCCAGGGACCCACCTCCTCCAGCCACACCTTACCAGCCTACAGTTGCCAGTTAATCCCTATGAGGGGTTCAACTCCCTGATTGGGTTAAGGCTTTTACAACCCAATCATTTCACCTCAGCCTTCCTGAATTGTCACATGTGAGCTTTTGGGGGACACCTCACCTTTAAACCATAACAATATTGTTCTCTCACTCTTTCTGATAACGTACTCTAGCTTCCACAATTGAGAAAAAACTTTTGGCCCTTGAGTTTCTGGATTTGGCTAATTTCATTCAGCATGATTTTCTCCATTTCTATCCATTTTCCAGCAAAGGCCATGATTTCAATTTTTAATAGCTGAGTAGAACTCATGATATGTATGTGTGTGTATATACATATATATATGTGTATATATATGTATATATACATACACACTTTTTTTTAAGAGAGAAGGACAGTGAGAGAGAGGGAATCAATTTTTCACATGGCTTCTGTTGCTCTGACACTTAGTTTTGTACGTGTGTGCTGGGGTTTGAACCCATGTACTCGTGCATGCCAGGCAAGCACCGTAAATGCTGAGCCACCGCTCCAGCCCCTGTACTTTGTCTTAATTGAACATTGTGATATCTACTCTATGTATTACAGGGCCCTGTACTTTTATTTTTTATCTTGATCCTATTTTATAACATAAGTCTGTAGTTGACAAATTATACTTGGCCCACTGCCTGTTTTATGAAAAATGTTTATGGGATCACAGTCATGCATTTTGGTTACATGTTGTCTATGGCTGCTTTCATGCTACGATGGCAGAGTTGAGTAGTCATGACAGAGACTGTATGTCCATCAAGGATATAAATAAATATATTTATTCTCTGGCCCTTTGCAGAACAATTGTGCTAATCCCTGTGCTAAGTGCACTGTATATATGTATATATGTGTGTAGTGACATTACTAGATAAACATGGCAATCCTGCAGACTGAAGTGTTGGTGATGAAGTGTCATTTCACAGCAGAGCAAGAAGACATAAATATGATAAGGTCTTTTAGGAATGTTAATATCTAATGTTTGGAGAAGAGTCAAATGTATAAACTACCACACCCTGCTTCCTTGAAAGGAGGCACACCTTTGGAAAAGAATGGAACTAAACTCTCTTTGCAAGCTTAAAATTTTATTTCCCAGCTTGGGTTTATGACCTGGACCATACTGCCACTTCTTCATTGTGCACATAGTGGGAGTTAGGCAGGCAAATGCTGCCTACCTTGTTCACATTGGTGAAAGAATGTCAGCAGCACTGATGATTGGAGAAATGATGGGAACATAGTCAGCCCACTGCCTAAACTCAAGGTCCCGAGAAACAAAGCTTAGGCAGCACTAAGCTCTTCAGTGCTAGCTTCTCAGTCTAGCTTCATTCGGCAACGATCGCTCATGGAGTCCCTGGTCATTTCAGCACTCTTCTGGGATATTTTCAAGGACACTCTCTACCAGGAATACATAGTTAACCAATTCAAAGTAACATCTATGGGGCACATTCTAGGTGTCCAGTTCAAGATGTAAAGCCAAATAAGATTTTATTTATTTGTTTATTTTTTGATTGATTTAATGATTTTACCTTCAAACAGCTTACTGTCCACTAGGGAGCTAGACATATAAGCAGATAAACCACAATATAAATTATAAGCAGTTATGGCAAAAGACAAAGTGGGAAGATAGATGGAAATTAGGTTATGGAAGATTTTAAATAATTCTGGTTTTTTCCTTAGACAAATACTTTTTTTTTTTAGTTTTTTTTTAATTAGAAGAATATAGAAATACAGTTGAGGGGGAAACATTATCAAAACATTAGCAATCAATGGATATAAACTTTGTTATTGAGGAGAAAAACCAGATCATGGATAACCACCTTGGATTTTACCTATTGCAGTTTCCCCCAGAAGAACTCATGTGTTAAATGGGTAGTTTGTGGAGGAATGGCATTGGCTTCTGGGATGGTTCCCCCATCTTCCCAATCTCCAGACTCCTATGAGTTCTTCATATACCCTCCCACCTACCCCTCCCTACACCTCCAAGTATCCTATAGAGTCATCCCCCTAATGCTCTGAAAGTCATTCAATTTGCAGTTTTGTTAGGTTAGCCGTCTGCCATACTGCTTCCCCATATATGCTAGCATCAACAGATGAGAGAAACCATTCGGCCCTTGAGTCTCTGAGATTGGGAGACTTCACTAAGCATAATTCTATCCATCTCCATCCATTTGATTTCAAAAGCCATAATATCGTCCTCTCTAATGGCCGAGTAGTATTCCATAGTATATATGTACCAAAGCTTTTGTATCCACTCGTCAAGTGAGGGGCATCTGGGT